>JAINUW010000219.1:0-126201 GCA_020205615.1 Panax quinquefolius
AACCTTACTTGAAAAGCATGATGAGTAGTTAACCAATTGTTTCCAAAAATCACATCAAAGGCAAGTATTTTCAAAGAGATAAGATCGACAGTAACGTGAAAGTGTTGATTTGAACAAGATTTATAAATAGTGGAGGTAACGAAGGTTTCTCCCAACCGAAGTTTAAACAGATATATCAAAGTCTAACTTCTCCGGAGTTAACTTCAAACATTGAACACAACTAGGTGCAATAAAAGAGTGAGTAGAACCCAGATCTAACACGGATAGACTTCGCAAGAGTTTATGACTAACATACCCATGATAATTTTATTCAGTTCCTCATCACGAAAAAACTCTCTTAAACCATCGGCTTTGGCTTGTGCGGGACATTCTTTTGGCGCCACCATCCCAAATTTAGACTTGACTTTGCTATAGAGTACATTCCACCCTTAATTGCTTCACACATTCCCGATCCATGATTTGAATCATTACGGATCCATATTGGATTGGGGTTGACCGCTCTGTACAGGGTAATTCCGAATTTGATGTTGTATTCTCCCAATTGTTGTCCAAAAAGCAAAATCCATTTAATCTATTTTGACTTTATTGGATCGGACGCCTTTTCTCACAATATCAACATGTCGTATGGCTTTTACCCACTCATCCTTCATTCTCACTCCTTGATTGTTTCTTCTTTCGGTGATCCTTGATATTTGAATTCTCGATTCCAACTTTAATATCTTACACTCGCCAAAGCGTGATTTTGTTCGAGCATCACATATCGGGTAACACAATTTTGAATTGTTGCATCCCTTTGTTCCATGACCACTTGCCGCTTCTTCAACTCGTTTCTTCTAACTCACGAATACGATCTTGCGCTTCTACATTTTGATCAAAAATTTCTTCTAATAAATTCTCCTCGTGTTCCTCTTCTTCCTCTCTCTCAATTTGCTACCTTTGCGGACTAGCAAGGTGCAACTATTAATTCTTCCCTCACCACATGGATTTCTCTATTTCCTCTTTTGCCTGATATTACATTATCCTAGTTGGTGATTAGAGGTGTCTCCACGGTCTCATTCACTCCATTGTTGACATTTTTAGCTGCCATTTTCAAATACTGCCACAAAACAAGGGTTAAATAACATATCACATATTATCCCTATACTCTGACTAACCAATTAAATAACAAGTAAACTTAGGTAGGTTATACTAGCGAAGGAATTCCCCGTCTCTCCCCTCCTTGTTCTTGTCTCACATCTCAGCCAGGGATCATATCCCTAAGCTTTGTTACCAACTGTGATGCCCGCAAAATTAGGTATACATCACCTATCTTGAGTCGCCAAATACATCGTACAGAATTCAAATACAACTTACTAATACAACATCGTGTACAATACGACAAAACATAAAGCTGTGAGTTTGAATACAAATATTGTCTACTAGAGTATACAAACTCAAAAGGAGTCCTCATTACAATTATTATCACGCTTATTTAATGTAATAGTGAGGACTACTAATACTATCATCTCGTTCATCACTCCGTTCCTCGACTCGTCCCGCCTATATTCTCATTTCAAGAGAACGGTGAAAGAAAGGGTGAGCTCAACTAGCCCAAGAAGAAATATTATGACTAAGATAATGCGAATAAATTATCATTAGCCTTAAACTTGATGTTAAAGCGATACAATATAACAAACATCAAGTTTAATGCCATTGAACAAGCAATCCATTAAAAGAGTCAAGTAGAGAATAAAATCTACTATCTTCTATGATTTAAAAGGTTTTTCATCACTTTTATCATCGGCACTCAACTTAATAAATAATCCACATCATCGAATCACCCCCGCACTACTACCAAGGATATTCTTTAGTATCACGACCCCAACTATCCATGCACTCACGGGCCAAGAATATTTTTGTGTATTCATTAATGGTCATGATCATGCCAACAACTGCCCTCAATGCACTACGGCCAATGAGGACTTTTACCACATCATTTGTAACATTACTACCATGATTATACCGAATAATCCCTGGTCATAATCATACCAAGTCCATCTATGCACTATAGGCCACAGATGACTTTCAACAAAATATAAACATGAGGATGATGACAATGATATAACAATTCAATAAAACAAGTTCAAGAATTAATTTATCTAGGAACTGATAACGACCAAATTGTCAACATGATACTGCTTTGTAGAGTAAAATTCAAGTATGCACAGAAGAATATTTCCATGAAAAGATACTGGATGAAGTGCAAATATCAAGGATATTCCACTAATTTCATGGAGTATAGAAGTCAAAGTTTTAATCAACCGAGTATAATAAAGAATGGAATAACAAAAGAAATCACCAGTGCATGCGATAGATCGTGATAAGTGAGTTATTCCAATGTAATAATAATTAACGGAACTGTGTCGGCGTGAAAATGCTTAGCAGGATATTCCAATGAATAATAAAGAATGGAATCAGTCCAACAGAACGCACATACATGATATTCGGCTGTAATAATAAATAATGGAACCAGTCCCAAGATAAACGCATTGAGATGTGATATTTTGAAAGAATAATAAATAATGAAATAATGTAAGAATTTCACCAATTATAGGGTGGTAGCAGATACTGAGTTATTCCAACAGATAATAAATAATGTAATAATGAAGAATTTCACCATGTATGCGGACTTGTGATAGACAAAGTTATTCCAACATAATAATAAAGAATGGAATAATAGAAGAAATTCACCATGTATGCGGTAGATTGTGATAGATAAAAGTTATTCCAACATAATGATAAAGAATGGAATAATGTAAGAATTTTACTAAGTATAGGGTATCCAAGCGATACAAAAGTTATTCCAATGTAATAATAAAGAATGGAATAATATGAAGTTCTCTTCATGAATACAAAGAAATAATACCCTTACGAGTACAACAAATAATATCCCTTACGAGTACAACAAATAATATGCCCTACCTTAAGAAGAAGAAAGTCTATCGGTTAGTGAAGTAGCAGAATATTTTTCTTTTTCTCTCTAAGTTTATCTCTAGAGTTTAGTGAAAATAAATAAATGGGAGATTACTAAAACCGCATGAGAGACAACCCAAACAGAAGAAAAATCTTTTAAATAAAATATAATATATGATGAAGAGACTAATAAAACGAATAACTCTATAAAAAGATGCAAACAGAAATGCATAATAAAATATAATATAAGCATAAAATGTCAATAAATAAATGGGGGATTACAAAACCGCATGGGAGACAACCCAAACAGAAAAGTCAAGTCCCATGCCCTATGATGAAGAGAAGATCCATGCTATAAAAGATTACGAACCAAAGCATAAAATGTCAACTAAAGTGGAGCACCACACTACCCCCTGGCCGAAGTCCCATTTATGAAGATCCATACGAAACCCCGGTACCCCATACTCCGAGGCCCTCAAACGTCAAGACCAAAACCTCATCAAGGCCCCACTCTACTAAAGGATCCACACTCTCCCAAATCCTCTCCAAGCCCCCACTCAACGAAGACCCCAAACCAAGTTTCCACTCTACTTAAACATCCCACTCTATGAAGCCTCACGCTATGGAAGCCTCGTGAGAGTAGGCCACTCTCACGAGCCCCCACTCTACTAAAACCCCTCCAAGCCAAGCTCCCTTCTACGACTCCCCCACTCTACGATTCCCCAAGTCCCACTCTACTTAAACACCCCACTCTACTAAGGCTTCTCTCTAAGGAAGCCCGTAGAGAGTAACCCACTCTACAAGCCCTTACTCTACTTAAAACCCCTCCAAGCCATACTCCATTCTACGCCCCCCCCCACTCTCACGATTTCCCTCTCTACTACTGTGAAGGCCCATCGAGGAAAACCTCTCACGAGCTCCAAGACTCCTTCCCGCAAATTCCTTCCAAGCTCTTCAACACCAAGACAAAGCTTTCCAACAACAAACTCAATCAAAGTTAGACAATGTAACCCAAGAGGTTTTTCATCCTTTGCGCTTGATCCAAACATCACCCGTAAGCCCAATAGCGACAAAGTCCATAAGCCTCAAGACACCCCACAAGGCAACCCAAGAACCACTTATAAAATTAGATGTTGAAAAACATGATCCGGACTTTAATTTTTGAAATTTAGCATTGGTGTGAAGACCACACTTGATAAGATGAATAATATCATCAAGTATAGTCCTAGCAGGGGTGAGTTTTTGGAGAAGATCCCGCATTTCGCTCATTCCATATCCGATAGACCATGTGGTTTAACCCAAAAGTCAAGAAAGCTATGGTGGAAATTTTGCAAGACCAATGTATGATGAAACCCGTAATAGTAGACCAATTTCTACTTAATCCACGCCAACCACAAAAGCAAAGGACATCAACAAGAATCTGAAAAGAGAAAGGGCATTCAAAAAGCATGTGGTTGAAAGTTTCAGTTGTATTTGAGCAGAGCACACATGTGGGATTGATATCCAGCCCAAATTGCAAGAGACGATCCGACGTTCTTAGTCCCTTATGGAAAGCAAGCTAGAGGATGAAAGAGAGATGGGGAGGGACACTTTTATGCCAAACTAAATTGTGCCAATCCACAACCAACCCCCCCGCCTAATCAGAGTTCCAAATAGTTGTTGCCCTCACCTCCTTTCGCCTCTAGTACCATCCCCAAAGTATGCCATCATTCTTGCCAGAGTTGCACGATCTAGAAAGGTCAAATGTTCCACGAAGGCAATAACATCCTGATGATTTGATACAGGGAGAACCCATCTAGAATTGTGAACGATACTATCCACACAAGCATTTGGTCCAAGCCCAGAGTTAACAATCAAAGACGAGTGAATGGAGGTTGCCAAAGGGTTTGCCTAAGCCAAGGATCAAACAAGAGGTTTGTTCTTAGCACCATTCCCAATGTCGAAGGAGATGTATCTCCTCAGAAGATCCCTACATCAAGGACTTTCCTCCGCATCCAAGAGCTATCATTTGGAATGGGAGTGATCCAAAAGAATTTATTATTAAGATGAAAAGCATGCACCCACTTAGCCCAAATAGAGGAGGAGGTAGGGTCCACCACTTTCCAAAGGTGCATCATAATAAGTTTATTTGTTCCAATCAAGAAGACTCTTTATAGCAAGGCCCCCTCAACAAAAAGGTAGGGTAATTTTTTCCTGTGCTACCTTGGAGCCGCAAGCTTAACCATGGAAGGACCTTTCCATAAGAATCGCGACAATGATGATCTAAGATCTTTAACAATGGAGAGGGTGGAGGATGAAGAAGTGTGCCACCAATAAGCTTGAGCTGCAAAGATAACCGACTTTATAAGTTGCATTCGGCCAACATAGGAGAGGAACTTGTTCGTCCAAGAGCTAATTTTAGAGGTAATCTTTTCAAGAAGAGGCCGACAATCAGCAAGGCTTAACTTTGAGGTGATAAGAGGAACCCCCAAAAAATTTGTAGGGAATACTCCCAGCTGGAAACCCAAACAATTTAAGATGAGGGTAGCTTAAAGAGGAGGGACATGAGAGAGGAAGCACATACTCTTCAAAGCATTTATATGAAGGCCCGATTCCGAAGAGAACTGATCTAGACAAAGCTTTATATTCTTCACGTAACCCAAGTCACCATGACAAAATATAAGGACATCGTCCATGCTAAACAAAGGTGGGTAATAGATAAGGGCCTGGGCCTCCAATGGAATTTGAAAGTAGGAAGCTTTGAGATCCGAGATAGCATAAGTTTAGAGGACTTCCATGACAATCACAAAGAGGTAGGGGAAAGGGGTCCCTCGACGAAGACCTTTTGCTCCTTTAAAGAAGCCACACAAGGCCCCATTCACCTTTTTAACCGAGTAGGAAGGAGTGGAGATGCAAGCCTTTATCCAATAAACAAATTTAGGAGGAAACTTAAAGAACTTTAGGGCAGCCCATAGAAATTCCCAAGATATAGAGTCAAAACCTTCCGAAGATCAATTTTTAGAGCACATCTGGCCGGGCCCGAGGGTCTATGATAGTTCCTGAATAATTCTTGAGCTAGCAGAATATTATCACCTATTCTCCTTCCCGGGACAAAAGCAACTTGATAAGGGGATATTATGGAAGGGAGAATATCCTTAAGTCTGGAAGCAATAATTTTTGAGATACACTTATAGGTTGTATTGCAACAGGAAATAGGCCGGAAATCATTCATGGAGGAGGGGTTTCTGACCTTAGGAACAAGCACAATTGCAGTGGAATTTGTTCCCCTAAGGAGGCAATGCTGTCTAAAGAAGGATTGAATAGCAGCTGTAAACACATTTCTAACAATATCCCAAGATTGAAGAAAGAAATTTATATTGAACCCATCAAGGCCAGGGCTCTTGTTTAGCTTCATATGCTTTAAGGTGGACATAATTTCTGCATCTGAAATATCCCTTTCCAGAAGAAAGGCCTGAAGAGAGGAGACCCCATTCGGCCTAACTGAGTCCAGGTTAGCAAACATTTCCCTGCAATCAACTTCTGACTGGGTGCCAAGGAGTTCTCTAAAATGGTCCACAACAACCTTTTGAACCGCCGGGTGCCCCGAACAAATAACACCCTCAGCATTTTCAATAGCCATGATCTTATTGATGTTCCACCGGTGCTTTACTTGGTTATGAAAGAAACCAGTATTTCTATCGCCATCCTTCAACCATTGAATTCGAGACTTTTGTTTCAGCAATTTTTCCTCACAAATAAGAGCAGCCCAAAGATTTGCAGAATGAGTTTTTTGAGTAGCAAGCAGGGAGGGATCCCCTGGGTTAAGGTTGAGAGCCTGCTGAGTAGAGTGAAGATCGCCCCTAGAAGCGTTTAACATTAGAGATCGATTTCCATTAGAGGAGTTTAACACCTTAAGGGCATGTTTGATGCCTATAAGCTTTTTCGCCTGTAACTGCAGAGGATCTCCAGAAAGTGGAGTGAGCCAAGCTTGTTTAACCACTTCATGAAAGTTTTCAAGGCTCAACATGAAATTAAAGAACTGAAACGGCTTGGGTATAAAAGGCAAGGCAATGCCGGAGTTTACGATCACAGGGCAGTGATCAGAGAACTCCCGCGAGAAAAAATGAGCCTGAGAGTTAGGGTAAGAGTTCAACCACAGATTATCGACCAAAGCTCGATCGAGAGCATCTTGTAAGTCAAGTTAGAGATTCGAGAATCCCACCAAGTGAGGAGGGGACCCAGAAGCACGAAGGTCCACCAAATGAAGATCACAAAGCCAATCCTTGAACTCCCTCAGATTCCATCGTCCCCATGAAAGCAGAACCCCATCAATTTCGGATAAAGATTGGACCACATTGAAATCTCCCATGAGAGACCAAGGTTTATCAACAAACGCCATATATCCTCAAATCGCTCCAAAGAGCTTTCCTTTCACCCGGTATTGAGACCATAAATAATAGTAATAAATCCATTAAAACCAGGATCAATATAAGAGACAAGACAATGAATAAATCAAGGCATTTTTTTAAAACAATTACATTCCAGATATTTGGGTTCCAACCAACCCAAATTCTCCCATTGCATGATACTCATAGTTAAAATGCCACCGCCAATTCCTACAGATGGCTTTTAGAAATAGAATTGGCCCTTTAGTGACTGGACCCTAGTTTCAACAAGGCCAACAAAAGAGATTCTACTATCAGATATGAGATCATGAACACTAGTCCGCTTTGGGGACATATTTACACCTCTAATATTCATAGAGCAAAATTTAACATAAATAAATTTGAGTTAAGTTGGGGACTTCGCTTCTCCCCACCCTCGATCTTTTCTTAGAAGCTTAACCAACCTCAAGGGAGCATTTTGCTTTTTGCTTTAAGTCCTCGATTTCCTTTTCATCAATGAGTTTTAGTTTACCCACAAGGGGTTTGGGGAGGAGTGACATCGTTGTCCGAGAGAAGGAGTCCCTGCAGCCCCCACAAATTAAGCAGACAGGAGGTTGAACATGTTTGGAGTGGGGAGGGAGGGTCGTGGACCACTTGCAATTTTGGGCCTTTAGCAACTAGGGTCCATGAATCCTTTTCCCCAAAGCAGAGACATCTCAGAGCATCGAGTGGACCTCAACAAGAGGAGCCCTCTCAGAGCAATAGGAACCAACTTTGCACCCACTTATAGTTTGCTTCAGGACACCAAGAGAGAGAGTGCCCAAAAGTCTTGCAAAGGGGAACAAGACAAAGGTTTATTTTGGTATTCCACTTTAACCGAGACCAATTTTTCTCGATTTTGTTTCCTCATCAAGTATAACCACATCTGTGCTAGGAAGGCAGAGCCGTGGAGGTGGATATTTCAACACACATCCTAGCCGAAAGTCATGGGCTCCAATTTTTCTCAGAACTTTGTCCACAAAAAGTGGTTTACCGATCCCACTTGCAAGATAACTAAGCCGTAAGTCGTAAGGTAAGAGAGATGAACATTATGGAATTTCACCCATAATGTGGTCTTTCAACAAGCATCGAGACAAAATCCAACCCTCCTTCCAATGCTTAAGATAAATGAGCTTGTTTGAGATGTACCAAGGCCCTAAGGCTAGAACATTGTCACATTCCTCGTGGTTAGAGAACTTGAAGATAAAGTACCCTTGTCCAAAGAAGAAAACCTTTTGCAAACCCAAACTACCCCACAACTTTTGGACACTCTCTTCAACAAGTTTAAAAGGGAGCCGAGAATGAATGAGACTTCCCACCAGACAATTGTTCCAAAGGTTGTTTCCCTTCTAAAGAACCTCAGCCGGAGGTTTAATAGTGATATGTCCATCTTCAAGAAGTGGAGGAGCAGGGGGAAAATATTCAAGGACCAAACCCGATTTTGTGGGCCTTTGCAACAACCGAAGCTCCAAGAAGGTTTCTGGTCAGGAAATAAGAAGTCATGTGGCCCTCAAATTTCACCATTCACAAGTGAACGAGCCAATTCACCCTCTTCCAAACCCTCTCGACCCAAAGAGATATGATCCGAGATGAGCTTACAATATCGTAACCCAAAGCGTTTTTTTTAAAACAACCATCTTTCATAGAACCTTTATCAAACAAATCAAATGCATTTACCTACGCGCGAGTAGGCTTACCACCATTTGTGAACTCGTAAATCACTTGGAGGTGAACCCATGGGCAAGAATGAAATCCATAAGGGTATTGCTTTTTTTTCTTTCATCACCGTTCAATACGCCCTCGATGAGATAAGATTTGGGCCGCTTTGAAAATTTCGTACATAGAGGACCTAGAGATGAGCACCAATACTATATTAGTCTCAGAGTCGAGGAAACCTCCACATCTACGACTATTAGCCTGGAGTCGAGGAAACCCTGTATGAGAGTTCTGAAACCCCAAAGACCATAATCAAGGTGGTGGAGCCGATTCAAAGGTGAGCATGGTCAACCATGGGGACTCGACGACTGAGGGGGGACGGAGAAAGGATGGTGGAGGAGGAGGAGGACCAAAAAGGTGGTTTTGAAACCTAAAATGTTTGGTCCACAAACAAGTTCGGAAGAGGATGGAGGTAAAGAGATATTAGAGAAGGGAGTTCACAACCAGAGAGAGAGTCTAACCCATGTTGTCCATATAATATGGTCATTTATGTAATAACTTTATAAGGAGGATTTTATGAAAAGATTTTACAATGCAAAGGACTATGGAGGCATAAGGAATATAATATATTCTATTTAAAAAGGTAAAAAGTATTCTGCATTTTATATAAAAGTTTTTATGTTTTATTACATTAATATACCAAGGACCAATAAAATGTTATCACGAAGCATCAATAATCAATCCGTAAAAAGGAAAGAAAAGTATTTTTTAATTGGGTGTTTCAAGAAGATGGTAAAACTTAACGTTATTTTCATAAAGTAGGTTTCAATTCGATAAGAATGGGTCCACCAATGAGAACATAACCGACAAAAAGAATATATCCCCACCAATCGAATATTATACAACCACTTGCTTACTTTGCATAATTTGTAAATATTACCCACAACTATAACATTACATCAAATTAACACCATAATATTAAAAAAAAATTATTTTGAGAAAATTAAATCTTTATTCATAAAATCTGGGCTCTCACACAACAGATATTCCATGACTTGATACTACGTGCCCAAGGAATGCTACTTCCTCGCCGTAACTCGCATTTCTTCAACTCTGGCATAAAGCTTGTTTTCACAAAGCTTTTTGAGTATCAAACCTCAAGTGTTGCTTTCATGATCTTCATGGCTTTTGGAATATATGAGAATGTCATCAATAAAGACAACCACAAAATGATCCAAATATTCTTTGAAACTCGGTTCATCATATCCATAAAGGCAGCAGGAGCATTAGTCAATCCAAAGGACATGACTAGGAATTCGTAATGCCCGTTCCGAGTTCTAAAAGTAGTCTTTGGAATGTCATCGGTTTTAATCTTTAACTTATGATATCCGAAACAAATATCGATCTTTGAAAAAAATTTGGCACCTTGCAACTGGTCAAATAGGTCATCCATGCGTGGCAACGGGTACCTATTTTTAATGGTGACATGGTTCAATTTCTGATAATCAATACAAAGTCGCATACTTCCATCTTTCTTTTTCACGAATAGAATAGGTGCACCCCAAGGAGACGTACTAAGATGAATAAAACCGATGTCTAACAATTTCTGCAGTTGGGTCTTTAACTCCTAAAGTTCAATAGGAGCCATTCGATATAGGGCTTTGGAAATGGGTTTTGTACCGGGTTCAAGGTCGATCCAAAATTCAACTTCACGCTCTGGGGGTAGGCCAGGAAGTTCTTCAGGGAATACGTCAGAAAATTTATTAACAATAGAAATATCATTCAAAACTGACGTATTTTTGTTTAAATCCGTGACATGAGCTAAGAAAGCTTGACATCCGCTTTTTCAATAAACGAATAGCTTTATGGCTTGAGATGACAATGATTAATTTTAATGGTTTGTTGCTTGAATTAAGCATAATAGGTTGGTTAGGAATATGAAAGCTAACAACCTTACGAAAATAATCAATTTTTGCATGATGAGTAGTTAACCGATCAATCCCTAGAATTATGTCAAACGCAAGTATTTTTAAAGAAATAAGATTGACATGTAATGTGAGGGTACCGATTTGAACCAAACAAGACTTATAAACAGTGGATGTAATGAAGGTTTCTCCCAACAGAGTTTCAACAGATAAGTCAATGTCTAATTTCTCCGGAGTCAAATTTAAACGTTGAGCGCAAGTAGGAGAAATAAAAGAATGGGTAGAACCGGTATCAAATAAGGTATAGACTTCACTAGAGTTTATGATAAGCTTACCTGTGATTACCTCGTTCGGGTTCCTTGTTTTTTGGGAGGTCACAACAAACGCCTCCTCCTTTGAACTCATTGGTTTTGACTTGTCGGGACGACATTTGGTATCACCATTCCAATCGGACTCGCTTCCCAAGAGACGACAAAATCTAGCTAGGTGACCTTCTCTTCCATAATCAGTAACACGCCTTGGATCATTGCGTACGCTTTGATCGATGTGTCCTCCCTCCATATTTGAAGCATATGATAGGTGGTCGTTCTCCTTCCTTAACAACGGTCTTTGGTGCCGACGCCTTTCCATCATTGTTGAATCTCCTCTTCTTGAAATGTCCACTTTTATCGTTTTGGCCATGATTACCACCAAAGTGGTTACCATTTCGCATGTTGATTCCTCCACGCTTGTTGTCACCGCTCGATGATCGTTACCACCGGTATTATCATTTTGCTAGCCGCTTTCTCTTGGTTGGGTTGACTCGTTATCGTGTTCCAATAATCGAGCCCTATTTACAACATCCGAATACAAACAATGTTTGTGAGAAATTAGATATCGACGTATCTCGGTTTCAAACCTCTTAGAAACATCCGCGTCATTCTTTCCTCATTGTCAACCAAGTGGGATGCAAACCGGGACAACTCGGCAAACTTGGCTTTATACTGCGACATGGTCATATTGTTTTGCTCCAGCTTGTTGAACTCTACCTCTTTCATGTGACGAATACTTTTGGGAAAGTACTTGTCATTGAATAGTTCTTGGAACTTCTCCCAAGACAATTTGAGTTCGGAAGGTTGAGTACGCTTTACAGATTCCCACCAGTAATTTGCCTCTCCTCGCAACATGAAAGTGGCAAAGGGAACCTTTTTCTCCTCGGAGCACCCTAAGACATCAAATATCTTGGTGATCTACTTTATCCACGTCTCCGCCTGAAGTGGTTTTGGCTCTCTAATAAACTACGGTGGTCCCAACTCCTTGAACTGTTTAGCGGTGACCGTCCGAGAGTTTCCAGTGTTTCCACCTGTATTTTGGACAAGAGTCTCTCTTGCCTGATGTTGTATGAATTGCAGAAAGCTCCTAAACATTTTGTCATTCACCATTTGGTCGGTGTTGTTGTTCACCTGAGGATTATTGCCTTCCTAATGCACATTATCTTGGGAGTTGATCTGTGGTGACTTAACGGTTTCTTGTGCTCCATTGATATTCTCAACATTTTCGGATGTCATTTTCAAACACTGCCACAAAACAAGGGTTAATTGACATGCCATATATTATCCCTATATTCTTACCGACCATTTAAATAACAAATAAACTTAGGTAGGTCATACTAGCGAAGGAATTACCCGTCTGTCCCCTCCTAGTTCTAATCTCACATCTCAGCCAGGAATCATATCTCTAAGCTTTGATACCAACTGTGACGCCCCCAAAATAGGTATACATCACCCATTCTGAGTCGCCAAATACATGGTACAGAATACAAATACAAACTTAAATACACAACATGAGCTGTGAGTTTCCATACAAATATTGTCGTCCAGATAGTATTCAAACTCAAAATAAGTCCTCATTATATTTATTATCACACTATTTCACAAAATAGTGAGGATTACTAATGCAAACATCTGGACCGTCACTCCGTTCCCCGACTAGTCCCAGCTATATTCTAATTTCCTGAAGAGAACAATGAAAGAAAAGGGTGAGCTCAACTAGCTCAGTAAGAAATATTATGACTAAGATAATGCAGAATAATTTATTGTTAGCCTTCAACAAATGTTAAACCGATAAAATATAATGTACATCAAGTTTAACTCAAGCAATGAACAAGCAATCCATTAGAAGTGTCAAGTAGAGTATAAAATCTACTATCTTTTATGATTTAAAAGGTTTTTCATCACTTTTATCGATGAGACTCAGCTTAATAAATAATCCACATCATCGAATCACCCTTGCACTACGGCCAAGGATATTCTTAAGTATCACGACCACAAATTATCCATGCACTACGCCAAGGATATTCGTATTCACCAATGGTCATGATCATGCCAACAACTATCCATCAATGCACAACGGGCCAATGAGGACTTTACCACATCATTTGTAACATTACGGCCATGATTATAATTGAATAATCCTCGGTCATAATCATACCAAGTCCATCTATGCACTACAAAGTTATATATGACTTTTCATAACAATATAAGCATGAGGATGATGACAATGATATAAGAATTCAATTAAATGAAAGTAAAGGATAAATTTTAAAGATTTATAATTTAATTTATCCAGAATTCAATAATGTCCAAATTGTCAACATGATTTGTGGAGTAAAATTCAAGAATAATATTATATCAAAAATGATTTGGACCGAAAAGAAATCAAATTTTGTCATGAATAGTACCCCGAGTGAATAGTAACTAAGTGAATAGTACCCATGAATAGTAACTTTGGGAATAGTAACCCCGTGAATAGTACCCCGACATTAAAAAGTTAAAACTTATCAAGAATGCTCAGAATAATATTTTCATGAAAAGATACTGGATGAAGCGCAAATATCAAGGATATTCTACTAATTTCATGGAGTATAGAAGCAAAAACTTTAACAAAATGAGTATAGAATTCGAAATATGAAACAAAATAATATTACTTACATAATACAGAGTATGGAAGAAACTATTATTTCATATGAATATTGAACAAAAATAACATCCCTTACCTGAAAAAGAAGAGTATTCCAACCGGTATAGCGGGGATATTCTTGAAGAAAACTTTCATTTATTTTCACGCCAAAGCTTTCTAAAACTCTAAAGAAACACGCTTTAATATTATAGAAGAAGAATTATCTCGATTTTGGTGTGATTTTCAATTCTTACTAAGCATCCTATTTATAGGAGAATGGAAAGGATACTATTTGAATGCATCAGAGGAAAAAATTTCACTGACACACAAAGAAAAGTCTAATTTAAAATTTTGATAATCACATGATTTACTATGCAAACACTACGCAGTACTATGATAATAAAATACAATATATTCTATTTTCATAAAAACAAAACTTATAAAACAAAACATCACTATCAACAAAAATCACCCCTAATACAAGTTTTCTCCCCTGACAATTTTTATTTTCCAACATGTGGGACCCACGTGTGGGCCCCCACCTATTAGATATATATATATATATATATATATATATATATATATATATACCCGAATAACTTTCACCGCTTATTTAGAAAATGGGTAAATAGGCTGGGGGTCCATAAATATAATAAATACTTCATAAAAATCCCCACAATATTTTTAACAACCTTTATTATCATTATTATAATTCGCAATATTTAACAACTAGGTCGTTCCCAAGAAAGAAGGGGTTTCCAATAAGGATTTCTCCCTATTGGCGCGCAATTAGGTGTCCAAACCTCTCCTTGATAGAACTTCTAGACATCGTCAAATTACAAATAATAATATTAATAACTTTGTCATCTCAATTATTGATTTAATAATATAAAATATTATGCAGATGATACTATGACAATAACTGAATCAATAATATGAGAGATATGATGCAGCAATTACTGTAACAATAATTGAACAAAACTGAGTGACTTCTCACGTAAGCATCAATAATTAATATCGTGTGCTACTATACAACCACGCCAGACATCGCATTTCTTTTAACACTGTGTATTTCAATAGTTAACGGTAAAACTTCCACCGTTATTTTCATAAAAAGATATTTTTGTCGTTTTCTCATCCCGAGAATAATTCCACTCTGGGGTCCACCAATGATTGTGTCGTCGTACGAATATTCCCTGTTAAAACGAATATTCCCTGACCAATCGAATATAATATAACCACTTGTGTACATTGCAAAATTTATAAATATTACCCACAACTATTACATTATATCAAATTCATTCCATAATATTCAAAAATGATATTTATAGAAAATTCATCTTTATTCATAAAATTTTGGGTCTTACATACAGTGTTAACCTCATTATACCAGGCCAAATGTAAAAAGATTTGATTCATTACAAGCAATCACATTAAAGTTCTAATAGTTAGTACTATACATGACAAGCAATCACATCAAAGTTATACTAAATGAATGCAACATATAATGAACCTAAAACTAAACATGACAACATATGCAAAAATATAACAAACTAAACTAAACATGTAATAACACTAAACTAAACTAAACTAACTCTCCCAAACTTAACAATCACAATGTCCTCATTGTAAAAAAAATAACAATAAGTATAAGAGGACTTCCTTGTAATCATTTAAGGTTGAGGTGATGGTGGTGATGGCAATTGTGGCTCAAAAACTCGGTGTTCTTCATTGTCAGAATCAGAAGGTGGAAATTGTGGCAGGGGCTCTGGCTGCTGGTATGGATGTAACGACCGAGAAATTCGAATTTATTGTAAAATAATTTTATTTAATTAAATAATGAATAAAATTATATTATATGTTATTATTATGTGTTAGCAAGATGAATGTCATTCTATAACCTAGATATGTCGGAACGTCGTAGTATTTTGGCTACGTGAAGGAATTAAAGTGTTTGAATTTCAAATACGGAATTAAAGCTTTTCGAGAAATTTTCTGAAAAACAATATTCAAACATTTCTGTTCGGGAATTATTTTTGAACTTCCGAGAAATACGTAACGACAGAATATCGAGGGAAGATGGATTATGTAATAATAATTCACGTATGGAAAACTCAATTTTTCTCCTGCGGGCTTAATTTGAGAACATTAGGAAAAGTAAAGCGTTAAGAAGTTAAGCGATGATCGTATGATACGTAGGTATTGTACGAAGTAATGAATACAAGTATAATGCGAAGTATAATACGAGTATGTATGAATGATGGTATGTCATATATATTGAATGAGTATACGAGTTAGAATACGAGATTTGTGACGCCCCCAAAATAGGTATACATCACCCATCTTGAGTCGCCAAATACATGGTACAAAATTCAAATAAAACTTAATAATACAAGTGTCGTGTAGAATACGACAAGACATAACTGAGAGTTTTAATACGAATATTGTCTTCTAGACAATATTCAACTCAAATGGATTCCTCAATACATTTATTAACACACTATTTCATAGAATAGTGAGGACTACTAATGCTATCATCTGGACCATCACTCCGTTCTCCGACTAGTCCCGGCTACGTTCTCATTTCCTGAAGAGAACAATGAAAGTAAAAGGGTGAGCTCAACTAGCCTAGTAAGAAATATTATGACTAAGATAATGTAGAATAATTTATCATTAGCCTTCAACAGTGTTAAACTGATACAAATATCAAGTTTAACTACAGCGGAACAAGCAATCCAATAGAAGAGTCAAGTAGAGAATAAAATCTACTATCTTCTATGATTTAAAAGGTTTTTCATCACTTTTATCGCTGAGACTCAGCTAAATAAATAATCCACATCATCCCTGCACTACGACCAATGATATTCATTAGTATCACGACCACAAATTATCTATGCACTACGGGCCAAGGATATTCGTGTTTTCATCAATGGTCATGATCATACCAACAATCGCCCATCAATGCACTACGGCCAACGAGGACTTTTACCACAACATTTGTAACATTACGGTCATGATTATACCGAATAATCCCTAGTCATAATCATACCAAGTCCATCTATGTACTATAGGCCATAGATGACTTTCAACATAATATAAACATGAGGATTATGACAATGATATAAGAATTCAATAAAACATGTTCAAGGATAAATTTTTAAAGATTTATAATTTAATTTATCCAGAAATCAATAACGTCCAAATTGTCAACATAATACTGTTTTGTGGAGTAAAATTCAAGAATGCTTAGAAGAATATTTCCATGAAAAGATACTAGATGAAGCGCAAATATCAAGGATATTCCACTAATTTCATGGAGTATAGAAGCTAAAACTTTAACCATCTGAGTATAATAGAATATATGAAGCCACAAATGGATTTTTGATCGCCATACCAGAGTCCACATGATAGATCATTTCCACGATTTAATAAGGAATGAATACGAAGGATCATTCACCATGCATGCGAAATCCACATGTATAAAAGTTATTTCAATGTAATAATAAAGAATGGAATAATGAAGAATTCACCAAAGCGCAATGTGAATCCAAGACATGCATGTGTTATTCCAATGTAATAATAAAGAATTGAACCAGTCATGTGTAAATCTAAGATGCATGTGATATTCTAATGTAATAATAAAGAATGAAATAAAACAGATTCACTGTGCATGCGATAGACCATACATGCATGTGTTATTCCAATGTAATAATAAAGAATGGAATAACAACCCTTATTTAGTATTGAAAGAACATAACTCTTCTTCTTTCTCTTATTTTCTATACTTTCTCTCTATAGCTTGAATGAATTGGTGAAAAATAATGAAGAAATGAGCTTCTATTTATAGGCTTGGTAGAGTAAGGGTAAAATAGTCTTTTCGTCATAATTTATGACATCATCGCTGAAATCATCAATCATATTACATCATTGCTTACCTCATCGTTCGATGACATCATTGCTTACCTCATCGTCCGATGACATCATCGCTTGCATCATAGGAATTCAAATTCAATTTGTTCTCTTCCACCTCCTTTTACTTTTATACCATGAATTTACTATAATAATGCTACCATTAAAATTATAAAAAAATATACTATTATATAATCACATCATACTACTATAATGTAATATTATAATAATATATTTGAATGAATTATTTTATCGTAAAAGATAAAATATCAACTTTCAACAAATGTCACATGCTAAAAATTCCTCTGCTTAAATCCACTTGAATAAATATTTTCTTATCATATATATCAACAATTAATTATTCACAAATAATATTACAAAATTACAATATTGACAACTGTGTCGCTCCTGTGAAAGAGGGGCTTTGTGATAAGGATTTCTCCTTATGGCGCCGCAATTAGATGATCAAACCCTTTCTTCGATGTAACTTTCTGCATAATGTCAATAATGTAAATAATAATATTATTCAAATAATATGAATTATTGATTTGATAATTTGAAATATTGTGGTAATGACAATTATTGAATCAATAATATAAAATATCAACGTAGCAATTATTGAATCAATAAAATAAAGTATTGAATAGTAATTATCGTAACAATTATCGAAAGTAGTGACTTTCACGTAAGCATCAATAATCCATGATAATCGCATAATACCGTGTGCTACTATGCAACCACGCCAGACATCGCATTACTTTACCAACCGGTATTTCAACGATTAACCAGTAAAATTTTCGCCGTTATTTTTATAAAAGATAATTTTGTCGCTTTCTAACTCCAAACAATAATTCGCATTGTGGGGTTCACTAATGATTCTATCGTCGCATTTAATATTCCTGCATAAAAAGAATATTCCCAACCAAATGAATATTTTATATCAACTTGCTTACATTAAAAAATTTATAAATATTACCCACAATTATAACATTATAACAAATTCACACCTTAATATTCAAAAATGATATTTATAGAAAATTCATATTTATTCATAAAAGTTGGGGTCTTACAACCTCCCCTTCTTATGAAATTTCAGCCCTCAAAATTAGGGTAACGTGACGGTATGTCAAGAGGTAAGGATACCTTGATTTCATTTCGCATTCTAACTCCCATGTTATTTCCTCAACATCGTGGTTTATCCACAAAACTTTGACTTAAGGTATAACCTTGGAGCGTAAAATATGCTCCTTCTTATCCAAGATTTTAACAGGAACCTCTTCATACGTTAAATCATCCGCTATTTCGTCTCGATTCTAACTCAATAATGTGGTGCGGTCTTTCACATATTTACGTAACATAGATATGTGAAAACGTTATGAACACTAGACATACTAAGCAGAAAGCGAGTCTATAGCCATACATTCCTACTCAATCGAGGATTAAAAATGGGCCAATGAATCGAGAATCGAGCTTTCCTCTCTTTCCAAATCTCATAACTCCTTTCCATAGAGCAACACGTAACAACACATGATCTCCAATATCGAATTCTACGTCCTTTCAATGAAGTGAATCTTGGGTCTCGATCAGAAACTATGGATACTGGCATACCATGCGTACCTTTACAATCTCATTTATGTACATACGAAGCAAGACGCTCACGTGTATAAGTTTCTCGATAGGTAAGAAATGAGCCGACTTGGTCAATCTAACACCGACCCAAATAGTATCTACGCCTTGAGAAACCTTTGGGAAGACCAAGCTTGAAATCCATGGTAATGTGCTCCCACTTCCATTCGAATTTCAAGTGGTTGCAATGGACCTTTTGGTACTTGATGCTCCTACCGACTCGTTGACAAGTTAGACACCTTGAGATAAACTCCGTGATCTCTCTTCATATTGCTCCACCAAAATGTACGTCAAGAACATGATACATTTTGTTACTCCCCGGATGGATTATAAATGCGATTGTGTGTGCGCTCCATCATGATTTTATACTTTAAATCGTGGTCGTTAGGAACACAAAGTCCGGAGTTGACTCAAGTATTCCTTTTCATCGATTCTTGCTTTCTAAGATAGCACCTTCTTGCACTTTCTTCTTCATACGCATCACCTCCTGTGTCCAGTAGCTTGAAAACTTTAACTTTATCGATTAAAATCGGCTCTACACGTATATTTGCTATCATCACATGGGTCCCTGGAGTCTTTAACTCTATCTCCATCCTTTGCAAGTCATATAAAATGGGCCTTTCGTTGACAATATCACACTCGCACGTGCAAGATATGATCTTCTACTCAACGCGTCACCACTACGTTCGCTTTACCAGGATGGTATTGAATAGTATGATAATAATCTTTCAGCAGTTCAAGCCAACGTCGTTGCCATATGTTGAGTTCCTTTTGAGTGAAGAAATATTTGAGGCTTTTATGATCCGTAAAGATCTCCACTTTCTCCCCATATAGGTAATGCCTCCAGATTTTAAGTGCGAAAACGACAGATGTCAACTCTAGATCATGAGTAGGATAATTCCTCTCATATTCTTTGAGTTGTCGCGAGGCATAGGCTATGACTTTCCCATGTTTCATGAGAACAGATCCTAAACCCTTGCCTGAAGCATCACTGTAGATGACATATCCCTCCGTACCAGATGGTATTGTTAGAACATGTGCTGAAATGAGTTTCCTCTTGAGTTCTTGAAAACTCTTCTCACATTCCACGCTCCAACTGGATTTTGCATCTTTCTGAGTCAGTTGAGTTAATGGAGTAGCGATTCGAGAAAACCCTTCTACGAATCTCCAATAATAACCAGCTAAGCCGAGAAAGCTACATACTTCGGTCATTGATTTAGGTTGCTCCCAGCTTTGAATAGCTTCAATTTTTATCGGGTCAACAGATATTCCATGACTTGATACTACGTGCCCAAGGAATGCTACTTCCTCAAGCCAGAACTCACATTTCTTCAACTTGGCATAAAGCTTGTTTTCACGAAGCTTTTGGAGTATCAGTCTCAAGTGTTGCTCATGATCTTCACGGCTTTTGGAATATATGAGGATGTCATCACTAAAGACGACCACAAAGTGATCCAAATATTCCTTGAATACTCTGTTCATCATATCCATGGAGGCAGCAGGAGCATTAGTTAATCCAAAAGACATGACTAAGAATTCATAATCCCCTGCATCGAAGTTCGAAGGCGTCTTTGGAATATCCTCGTTTAACCTTTAGGCGATGATATCGAGAATCTAAGATCTATCTTTGAAAAGAATTGTGCTCCTTGCAACTGGTCAAACAAGTCATCAATGCGAGGTAACAGATACCTATTCTTGATGGTGACATGGTTCAATTCTCGGTAGTCAATACAAAGTCGCATACTCCCATCTTTCTTCTACACGAATAGAACAGGAGCACCCCAAGGAGACGTACTAGGACGAATGAAACCAATATCTAACAATTCCTGTAATTAGGTCTTTAACTCCTGAAGTTCAATAGGAGCCATTCAATATGGGGCCCTGGAAATGAGTTTTGTACCGGGTTCAAGGTCAATACAAAATTCAATTTCACACTCTGGGGGTAGGCCATGAAGTTCTTCAGGGAATACGTCAGGAAATTTATTAACAATAGAAATATCATTCAAATCTGACGTATTTTTGTTTAAATCTGTGACATGAGCTAAGAAAGCTTGACATCCATTTTTCAATAAACGAATAACTTTACGGCTTGAGATGACAGTGATTGATTTTAATGGTTTGGTTGCTTGAATTCACATAATAGGTTGGTTAGGAATATGAAAGCTAACAACCTTATGAAAATAATCAATTTTCGCATAATGAGTAGTTAACCAATCAATCCCTAGAATCACGTCAAATGCAAGTATTTTCAATGAAATAAGATCGACATGTAATGTGAGGGTACCGATTTGAACCAAACAAGACTTATAAACAGTGGATGTAATGAAAGTTTTTCCCAACGGAGTTTCCACAGATAAGTCAAAGTCTAATTTCTCCGGAGTCGAATTTCAATGTTGAGCGCAAGTAGGAGAAATAAAAGAATGGGTAGAACAGGTATCAAATAAGGTATAGACTTTGCTAGAGTTTATGATAAGCTTACCCGTGATGACCTCGTTCGGGTTCCTTACTTTCTGGGAGGTCACAACAAATGCTCTCCCTTGAACTACTAGTTTTGACTTGTCTGGGATGGCATTTTGTGTCACCGTTCCAACTGGACTTGTCTTCGATGCACGACAAAATCGGGCTAGGTGACCTTCTCTTTTGCACAATTATAACACGCTTTGGATGGCATCGCGCAGTTTGGACTGATGTGTCCCTCCCCTCCGCATTTGAAGAATATGATAGGTGGTCGTTCTCCTTCCTTAACAACGGGTGTTGGTGATGACTGATAAGTGAATTTTATATACACGAATCGATATTCATTTCAAGCTTAAACTCATAGTTATCTTCGTGTTTTGTGTTCGTTTTTACTCCTTTCATGTTATTTTATGTTTAGGGTGGTCATGGATGCAAGTGGTGAAGAATAGCGAAGTTTTGGAGCAAAAGTGGAAAAACTCATGAAAAAATTTTCCTTAGCAGTGAGCATGCCCGCCACATGGCGAAAGTGCTTTAAGTTTATACCCCCACGAATGGGGTTCCATTTCTGAAGTGTCCTGTTCGGTTTTGATGTCTGCTGTTGCACGGTTTTTGGGACTCTGTTAGGCGCCTGGACTTTATATAAGGGGACTTCGGCCAGAATACAAAGGAGAGCTTGATATTACTTTGATATACAACAATCATACAACACACGGAGCATAATTCAACAGGATTTCTAGGATTCAAGTGCATCTTTGGAGGAGTAATTTTCAGAGATTGTCACGACGATTGCAAATCGAGTCTACGTGAAGGGATTTTCAATATTCTTCTTCTCTTTAGTCTTATTTGTAATTGGAAGGATTTTTTCAAAGAATTATTCAGTTTTTAATTCATTCGTTATGAACTAATTCACTTATTAGACTTGTGATGGATCTTTGGGCGAAACGATGATTCTAAAGCTTTGATTTCCAATTCAATAATATATTTTCAGTTTATCTATGTTAATTCGAGCATGAATTTATGAATTGCCTGATCAACAATTTTTTGTGGATTTGAATGGAATCGAGGGAGGAGATTCGAATATAGACCTAGTTAATATAGCATGTGTCATGAATTTTGTCAATAGCAGATTTTTGATTATTGTTAAGGTAGAGATACGCTTGACATCATGGTGTAATCGTATAGAGAGCTTGAACTTAAACCTTCTTTAATTGCGCTCACATAGAGATATAGTGAGTTGGTTAATTTAGGTGTTTAATGATTTCTATCTTAATTGTGGATTGATGTTAATACGGTATTAGTGCATCGAGAGGTGGCTAGTTTTACATTCGTGTTCTTGATTAATAAACCGGGATATTAAATTGAGTTGGAATAAAGGTTTGAAAATCGTAGTAAAGCTGGGGTGAAATCATAAGTCTAATTCTCCATTAATTGTTTGAAATTCGGATTTTGGTATTGGTGATCTGCTTTTGTGATAGTTTGTTTATTTATTAACTTAGTTTCTATAATTTAAAACCATTGAATTGATTAGTTTAATAAAATTAGGGTTAATAGAAAATTGATAATTGTGAAGTTAAAAGTTTTGCTAATTTGTCTTCGTGGGAAGCGATACTCTATTCACTACTATATTACTTGTTGACTACGTACACTTGCGTGTTTTGAGCGTATTTTTTTTTTTGCTAAATTTAGATTGAATATAAAATAAAAATAAGTACAAAGTGGACGGGACTTAGCCCCAAACAGTATACAATAGCCATCATAGGACATGCCCTATGATGGTTGAAGTAAACCACAACTAGTAGCTTACGAGATTCAACAGAAAACAAACCAACAACAATAACATCTAACATTAAGCTTGCAAATTAACTAAACCAGCAACCAGCTTTGGCAGACCAGCGAAACCAAAACAGCAGCAGGCTAGAAATCACACAGACTGCTACAACTTATGCCCACTCCCAGGCCCAAAACACTGCTGATAGGCCCAAGATAGCGAACAGACCACAGCTAAAACACGAAGCCAAAAGAAGCCCTACGCAGCTTTAGCAGCAACAACGTTCCTGGACTACAGCCAGCAGGACCCAACACAGAAGACGAGACCAAGCAGCGAAACCAGCAGCCCGCCCCATAACTGAAGCACAACACTGCCACCCAAATAAAAGGAAGCAACCAAACCAAAACCAGTGTAGCTGCCGAGAACTGCAAACACAATACAATGCAGCTACCGAGGAAATGAGCAATAGCAGCGAGGCGAAAACCCACCCCTACCCAGAGTAGTTGCCGACAGAGAGCAGCTGCTGATCTAGAGCAGCACTGAACTGAAGCAGAAAGGCATGCCTCAGTCGCAGCAAACCCCAACCATAAGCAACAAGCAACAAGAACCACACCATATAGCTCCTGCACCAGACCAGCATCTTGAAACCACATAGCAGTAACATCACCACATGTAGATAGCCGAAAGAACAGACCAACTAGCAGCATCCACAACTTCAAGGATACTAGATTTGCTAGAAATCCCCCAGAAACGTAACAATCTGAAGCAGCCAACAGAACTGAGTAGCATAACCACAAAAACACAAGAAAAAGTGCAGCTGTCACTAGCAGACCCATCAGCTGCTGCATACTACAGCAAATATAGTGCAGCAGCTACAACTACAACACAAAGCATAGTTGCAGCACAAAGTTGTAGGCCCTGCCAGAATGACACTCCAAGCATTATAAAAGAACATGCTCAGCAGCAATTAGTGCATCTATTGCAACCAACACGACGAGAAGCTGCTCGCGCAGCATAGCTGCAACTCAGGCCGCAGTAGAAACCCAAATCAGCATCCCGATAGCAGTAGAAAAGCAGCCTATTAGATCAAACCCATAGTACTGATACCACCTACTGTTCACCAGCATGCCCAATTACGGCATCATCGGCAGCAGGAAGCTCATGACAGAACATAGCCAAACAGAATCCAAGAACCAACACCTCCCCAGCCATGCTGCCGAGAGAAAATAGCAGCAGAAGAGGCCCAGGACCAAGACTCACAGCTGTAAGTACTCATAACTAGCCAAAGTTTGTCCCTCATACCAAGAGCATTTTAGACTCAAAATCTTTATTTGCACCCCGCTCATCCACAGACCCAAGATCAGAATCATGTACCACTGCAGCTTTCATCAAAACCAGACAATAGTAGAATACACGACAGTCTCCCTACAGCATTACAATATCCAATTGCAGTAAAAAGCATCAGTATGGGAGGCATTCAAAAAGGACGAGGATGACGATAGTCTGGATTTAATTATGAGAGCAGCTTCTTTTGCAACACAGGACGGGGGGATAAGTTTGTCATTGTGTATTGTTAGGTTCCTCGACTCCCAAATTTTGTAGAAGGTAACATCAAGAGTAAGGTATAGAATGTGCTTAGTGAGTCGCCTGTCTTGGAAGGAAATAATGAAGTCAGTAACACCCGGCCAGTCCATATTAGAAATGCTCCAATCCCCCAAATTCAAAGTATGTTGTAGGATGACAATGGAGTAAGTACACTCAAAAAATAAGTGTGCAAAGCTTTCATCATGGAGATGACAAAGTGGGCATGGTGAGATTCTTCCCAAGGAATAATGTCGAGTGATGTCACTAGTTGGAAGTTTTTTGTGGAACCCCAGCCACAGTATAAATGAGTACCTTGGAACCTGAAGTTTGTGCCAAACTGGCTTTGGTTGTTTTGGTCTAATACACTCCCAGATATGCCTTGCTTTGGTAGAAGCTATCTTTAGTCCATTCCACTCGATTTGATCCTCCAAATTAGTTCTAATAGGTAGGTTTTCAACAAGGTTTCGAAACACAATCAGATCATGGTGGTTGCTCTAAGGGAGGTTCCAAGAGGAGTCCACGATGATGTCAGCAACTAAGGCACTGTGAGAGAGTCTAGAGTTAGAGAGCATGTATTGGTTAGGATTGATGGGATTGCCATTGATCCAAGGGTCATACCATAGGCGAGTGTTGGATCCATTTCCCACCGAATAGTGAATATGATTACGAGCTATAGGCCTAAGTTTGAGGACCTGTTTCCAAATCCATGAGCAATCCATTGGAGCATTATAATACCAGAGATTCCGTCCCTTCAGTACAGTTTTCTTAACCCAAGTAGCCCATAAGGAAGTGGAGTCAGGGCGTAAGATATTGAGCAAATGAATCAAAATCAGAGAATTGTTCCAGTCTGTGATACTCTTAACCCCTAACCCCCCTTTCAAGGTAGGGAGACAGATTTTGTGCCAGGCTACACGAGCCCCAAATTTCCCAAGTGATGGGCCTTTCCATAGGAACCTGCAGAGGATAGCTTGGATTTCTCTCGAGACAGCTTTTTAGGAAGGATGAAATGATTGCTCCAAAAGGATTGGATAGAGAAAAGTACTGATTTAATGAGCTGGAGGCGACCTGAGTAAGCAAGGGCAACTGATGTCCAAGAGCAAACTCGAGAAGTAATTCTATGGATAAGGGGAAGGCAATCAAGGAAAGAAAGCTTGGTAGAAATGAAAGGAACCCCAAGGAATTTTATAGGGAGTGTCCCAGCTTGAAACCCAAGGAGAGATAGAATGTCAGTTGAGGTTCTCTCATCATGTTGGCCAAGAAGCATTGACTTTTGTGAACATTTGGAATGAGGCCCGAGTAAAGAGAGAATGATTGGATGGAAGAAATGAGGATGCTTACAGACTTGACGCTAGCATGACTGAAGACCAGGATATCATCAGCAAAAAAAAGGTGTGTGAGTTTACAATCCTTGGTACGCCAGTGAAATTGAAAATCAGGAAGCATAGAGTCCTTTGAAATCTTTGATGAGAGCATTTCCATTACAATGACAAACATGTATGGGGATAGGGGATCCCCCTGCCTTAATCCCCGAGAACTACCAAAATAGCCAGCTAGGGATCCGTTTACTTTGATTGAGAACATTGCTGTAGAGATGCAAGCATGGATCCACCTTACGAAGATATGAGGAAATTTCAGTTGGAGAAGAGAGAGAAGAGAAAATCCCAACTTACAGTGATCAAAAGCCTTCCTAAGATCAATTTTAAGGGCACAACAAGGGGGCCCAGAGGACCTATGGTAGTTTCTAAAAAGTTCCTGTGCTAGAAGAATATTATCACTGATGTTTCGCCCCTTGATGAAAGCCGATTGGGCCTTGTCAATGATCGAAGGCAAGACCGCCTTTAGCCTACAAGCAAGGATTTTTGAGATGCATTTGTAGATTGTATTGCAGCAGGATATTGGCCTAAAGTCAGACATAGAAGTAGGGTTACTACACTTAGGGATAAGGGCAATGGAGTGGAGTTGATCCCCTTTGGCATGTAGCTAGTAGAGAAGAAAAATTTGACCAGATTGGAGAAATCCTTGCCCATAATTTCCCAGCAGTGAGTGAAAACATTGACGTTGAACCCATCCGGGCCCGGACTCTTGTTTTTCTTCATGGAGTGCAAGGCTTTGAAAATTTCCTCATCGATGATGACAGCTGAGAGGGTAGCAGCCTGAGCCGGGCTAATTAAAGAGATAGAGGGGTTAACCCGATTTGGTTAAGAGATGCTATTAGGGGCCGGTTTTGAGCGTATTGATTTTACCCAACAAGTTTTTGGCGCCGTTGCAGGGGATAATTTAGCCAAGATTTTAATATTTTTTTACGATATCAGTTTAATTAGTCCAGTTTTACTTAAATATTTTTTGTTCTTGTTTCTCCTATATCAGGATTTTGATATTGGTTTATGCAAACGCGATCCAAACATCCAGACTTGCTTCCTTTTGAGGACAACATTGAAAAAATATTTCTGAGGTTGAGTAAGTGGATCGAGGAAACGAGGAACAAATTCGAAAATTCTGATAAGGAAGAAACGATGGCTGCCGAAGACCAGAAAACGTTGAGGGATTTTGTAACACCTAGGGTGGATCGATCCGCAATCGAGCATTACTAGGCTCGCAATAGTCGTGAATACGTTTGAAATCAAGCTCAGGACCATTCGGGATGATGCGAACTCATGTCATTTTGGGGAATGGCAAATGACGATCCGAATGAGCATTTAATCGGCTCGGAAATGTGCAACACGCTCAAGTACAATGGAGTGTCGGATGAGGCAAGAAGACTTCGCTTGTTCCCATTCACTTTACGGGAAAAGGCAAAGAGTTGGTTACATTCTCTACACGGATCGATCACACTACGGGAAGACATGGCTCAAAATTTTTGCCAAATTTTTCCCACCAGTGAAGACCGCTAAATTGAGGAATGACATCACGATGTTTGAAAGCAAAGCAGAATGGGGAGTCACTATATGAGGCATGGGACCGATACAAGGAATTACTCGTAAAGTGCCCACATCATGGATTGCCCAAGTGGTTACAAATGAACACCTCTATAACTGCCATAATGGGAATGTCGAACCAAAGATTGATGCGGCATCAAGCAAGTGTATTCATGGCTAAGAGTTACGAGGATGCCTACAATTTGATCAAAATAATGGCGGAAAATAACTACCAGTGGCCCACAGCAAGATTGACACAGGCGAAGGCGGCTGGGATTTTGGAATTAGATGAAGTGTCAGCTATACAAGCACAGATTTCTGTACGTCCAAGAAGTTTGATACTATGAATGATAAGGTTAACACTATGACAGGGGCTCAAGTTCAGTAGGTCATGGTAGTATATGAATTGTGTACGGGTGATCATCCGACAGATCAGTGCGCGATTAACTTAGCATCCGCCCAATTCATAGGCAGTTATAACAGAATTCCACAAAATACATACCAAAACACCTACAATCAGGGGAATAGGAACCACCCAAATTTCTCGTGGAGCAATAACCAGCAAACTCATGCTCCACGACCATCATATCCCCCGGTTTTCGTGAGTCACCCACAACCGGTTCAACAAAGAAGAAAGGAAAATCGAATGAGGAAATGTGGGCAAAATACATGACTAAAAAATGATTTGGCTATGAAGAATCAAGCTATGGCTATCAAAAAATATAGAGAATCGATAGGTCAAATTGCGTTAGCATTGAATAATAGACCACAAGGAACATTACCTAGCGACACCTAGAGAAATCCAAAGGGTAATCATGAGCAATGTCAAGCAGTTATGTTAAGAAGTGGAAAACATCTCTGGGGAAATAGTGCAGAAAATTCAAGAACAACCGAGGAAAAAGTTGATGACATGATAATGGGTGGAGGGTAACAAAAATGAGGAAATAAAGTTAAACAATGAGTCGATTGTTTTTCCTCCACCACCGCTTTCAAAGCAGAGGGTCCAAAAATAGAAATCAGATAAGCAGTTCGCAAGGTTTATAGACGTGTTCAAGAAACTCCAGATTAACATCCCATTCGCAGAGGCCCTAGAGTAAATGCCGAGTTATGCGAAGTTTATGAAAGGAATTCTGTCGAGAAAGAAGAAATGGGAAGAATTCGAAACAGTGGCACTAACAGAGGAGTGTAGTGTAGTGTTACAGAAGAAGCTACCACCAAAACTCAAAGACCTAGGGAGCTTTAATGTCCCGTGCACGATCAGGAAAATGTCGTTTAACAAATGCTTATGTGATTTGGGGGCGAGTATAAACCTGATGCCATTGTCAGTATACTCAGAATTGGGTTTGCCCGCGCCAAAGCCTACAAATATTTCATTATTGGTTGCCATGGATAGGTCAATAACATATCCGAGAGGCATTATAGAGAGACATTCACGGTTAAAGTGGATAAGTTTATAATCCTCGCGGACTTTATCATTCGGATTTCGATGAAGATAAGAACATCCCGATCATCCTAGGGAGACCTTTCTTTGACCACGGGAAGGACACTCATAGACGTGCAAAAAAGAGAACTTACTATGAGAGTCCAAGACCAAGAAATAAAATTCAATGTGTTCAAGGCCATGAAATACCCTACGGACGAGGAAGAGTGTTTTCGAATGGATTTAATTGAGTAAATTACCAGCGAAGATATGAGCAAGAGTTTGATCAATGATCCGTTAGAAACAACTTTATTGGGGGATGAAGAAAAAGACGACCCAAAATTTGTGGACTTATTATAGATGCTAGACTCGTTGCCACGAAAGTTAGCCGATTCTGAGCATCGGTTGAACCTCTCGCGACACCGAGGAGACATTGCAGAAAAAATTGAAACCATCATTCGAGGAGCCACCAACATTGGAACTTAAGCCACTCCCTAAACATCTCAGGTATACGTATTTAGGTAATTTAAATTCTTTACCTGTAATTATTTCTGCTGCACTTAACGAATTGCGCAGAAGAAAAGTTGCTGAGGGTGCTTAGGGATCACAAATCGGCGATTGGATGGACGATTCATGGATATAAAGGGCATTAGCCCATCATTTTGCTTGTAGAAGAGATTCTGATGGAGGAGGATGCAAGACCATCGGTGGAGCATCAACGTTGACTTAACCCAATCATGAAGGAAGTGGTCAAGAAGGAAATTATGAAATTATTGGATGCTGGTATCATATATCCAATTTTCGACAGTAAATGGGTTAGTCCGGTTCATCAGGTGTCAAGAAAGGGGGAATGACGGTGATACAGAATGAGGACAACGAGTTAATTCCAACAAGGACAGTGACAGGTTGGAGGGTGTGCATCGATTATAGGAGATTGAATAAGGCAACCCGAAAAGACCATTTCCCGCTACATTTTATCGATCAAATGTTAGACAAGTTAGCGGGACATGAGTTTTACTGTTTATTGGATGGATACTTGCTATAATCGATCGCCATCGCTTTCCCGAGGATCAAGAAAAGACAACATTTACATGCCCTTACGGCACATTTGCATCCAGGAGGATGTCATTTGGGCTATGCAACGCACCAGCAACTTTCCAATGGTGTATGATGGCGATTTTTTCAGATGTGGTGGAGAATGTTGAAGTCTTCATGGAGGATTTCTCGGTTTATGGAGACAATTTTGATACTTGCCTAGAGAATCGGGTCATGGTTTTGCAAATGATGTAAGGATACAAACCTCATACTCAATTGGGAAAATGCCACTTCATGGTTGAAGAGGGCATAATTTTGGGGCCATAAGGTGTCGGCCAAGGATTGGAGGTGGACAAGGCAAAGTGGATACGATCGAGAAATTACCTCCACCGAGCTCGCTTAAGGGTATTAGAAGTTTTCGGGGCATGTTGGGTTCTACAGAGGTTCATAAAAGACTTTCTAAGATTGCAAAAACCTCTATCTTTGTCTTTTTAGAGAAGGATGCTACTTTCATTTTTATTGCGGAATGTAAGTCCGTTTGACCTATTGAAGAAGAAATTAACTACTACCATCCACGTGATAGTCGCAGACCTGACCGAGAATGCCATTCGAACTTATGTGTGATGCGGCGATTATGCGGTTAATAATTTTGGGACAAAGAAGAGACAAGATGTTTCACGCCATATACTATGCAAGCAAAACACTCACAGAGAAACTGAAATGGAATTGCTTGCGATGGTGTGCGCGTTTGACAAATTCGGGAATACTTGATCTAACTAAGGTAATAGTCTACACGGACCATTCGGCGATTTGGTACCTAATAGCAAAAAAGATGCTAAGCCACGCCTTATCCGATGGATTCTCCTACTTCAAGAGTTTGATTTAGAAATTAAAGATAGAAAGGGACGGAGAATCAAGTTGCCAACCATTTATCAAATTTGGAAAATCCGGAGAAAAAGGATGAAGATAGATGCGATGATCAACGAGTCATTCCCGATGAGCAACTATTTGGGTTAAATGAATTATCCATGGTATATGATTTGCAAATTTTGTGGTAAGCAAAATGCTTCCCCGGATCTTACTGACAACAAAAAAGAAGTTTCTTCATGACGTCAAGTGGTACATGTGGGATGAGCCTTATCTATTCAAACAAAGGCGCGGATAAGATGATTTGACGATGTATCCCCATGTTGAAGTGCACAAAATATCGCAAGAATGCCACTCATCGCAGATATGGTGGACATTATGGGAGTGAGTGCACTCACGGCAAAAAAAGTGCTTCAATCCGGGTTTTATTGGCCTACATTGTTCAAAGACGCCCACCAATTTGTGAAAACATGTGATAGATGCCAAAGGGTGGGAAACATATCTAAACGGAATGAGATGCCCCTACAAACAATTCTTGAAGTGGAAATCTTTGATGTATGGGGCATCGATTTCATGGGGCCATTCCCTTCGTCTTTGAGCAATCAGTATATTCTACTCGCGGTTGATTACGTCTCGAAATGGGTTGAAACTGCAGCACTACCATCTAACGATGCCAAGGTGGTCCTCAAATTCCTTTAGAAAAACATTTTCACGAGGTTCGGCATGCCAAGAGCAATAATTAGTGATGAAGGTAGTTACTTCTGCAATAAGTCATTTACAGCTCTTTTGGCTAAGTATGGGGTCAACCACAAGGTGGCTACAGCGTATCACCCTCAAACTAATGGACAGGCCGAGGTATCAAACAGAGAAGTTAAGAAGATATTGGAAAAAGTCATAAATTCGAGTCAAAAAGATTGGTCACTTCAGTTGGATGACGCATTATGGGCGTACCGGACTGCATACAAAACACCAATCGGGATGTCACCTTATCAACTCTTGTACGGAAAAGCATGTCACTTACCGGTGGAGCTACATCACAAGGCCTACTGGGCCATACAGAAATTGAATTTTGATCAAGTCATCAGAGAGAAAAGAGGCTACTCCAACTAAATGAGCTCGATGAATTCCGACTCCAAGCCTACGAGAACGCCAAGCTATACAAAGAAAAGGTTAAAAGATGGCACGACCAGAAAATTGTGCAACGAACATTCGAGCCGGGACAATCAGTCCTCTTGTTCAACTCATGGCTGCGATTGTTCCCAAGAAAGCTTAAGTCGAGATGGTCGGGACCATTCACTATAAAGAGAGTATTTCCTCATGGCGCCGTTGAACTCTACAGTCGTAATCCATTAGAGACGTTCAAAGTCAATGGTCAACGGATAAAACATTACTGGGGTGGTGAGTCGAACTGGGACGCCGACAACATTACCCTCGCCGATACACAGTAAAACAGGGAGTAGTCAGGCTGAACGACTTAAAATCAAGCGCTAATTGGGAGGCAACCCAACTTTTCTTTATTTTTCATAGTTCATGTTTAATTGTTAGGATGTAGTTTTTATTAAGCAGTAGTTAGATCTTATTAAGTAAAAGTTTTGCTAAAAATCTCAATGAAACTCCAAATCGTCATTAATCTAACATATTGCATGTTTATGGTGGCAGGAGGGATCCAAAGTGAGTAAGAGCACCAACAGGCAAGAAAACAAGCAAAATCGGAGAATTGTGATCTGCACTTTTGAAACAAAAAATCAATTATCGGTGGGTACGTCACGGGAGGGCTATATTTTTGTGCACCTTCACGGGGCGAGGATCCCAAATCAAGTGGCGGAACTCATCATGTTAAATGCACGCCCCTTCTAATTCACACCCATATACCCATACACGCCCTCTTGCTCTCATTCTCCTCAACCCACTACCTCCGCCATTACAAGAACACTAGCCTCCCAAAGTGCTACCAACTCACTACTACCCACTACCTAAATCCATTGCACCCACTTTCTACCCCACTTAATTCCATTACCTCCCACATCACGCCCACCACTTTCTCTCCTAAATCATCCTATATAAAACCCTACCCCAGACTTCCCGTATTCATCACCACTAAACTCGAATTCTTCAAGAAATTGGGAAACACATAGCACACTTGAGAGTAAGTTGTGTTCGTGTCAAGTTTTCATCTTTTCTCAACTGAATTCCATAGAAACAACCTAAGTTTGGGGGAAGAACGAGCTGTGCACACCAAGTATTTTACAAATTGACTGAACCTTTTGGGAAAGGTAGTGTTTACTAGCAAGAGATAACTGCTGAAATTCAATGGCTTCTCAACCGACATCCAAACGCTAACAGGGGGAGAGTTCAAGCACCGCTCAACCGCCACGAACCTATGATCGCCGAAAATTTGTGAGTGTCGCCGCCGCCGATCGATATGATTACATGCTAACTAAAGCACTTACGCCAGAGCGGGGATTGGCCCCCGAGGGGAATGATGGGGAGATGATGTCTCAAATTTACCAAAAGGGGTGGCTTCACTTCACTGAACATCCGATACCCGCCGTTGTCAACATTGTTAAGGAATTTTATGCAAACGCCGAAGACAAAGCTCCTTTCAAAGCGTTTGTGCGGGGTCGCATGGTTCCATTCAGTGACGATGCCATTAATGCTTATTATTAGTTGCGGGTGCCACAACATTGTCAGTATGCACAATTGAGGGATTTTGACCCTGACTATGAGGAGGTTATTACAAACATGACAAAGCCGGGCACATCTTGGATCAAAGGTAGAAAGGGAGGAACGGTGTTCAATAGCAAGGACCTTAGCCGGTATGGAAAAATATGGTACGCATTCTTATGCGCAAAATTGCTTCCGTCCCAACACACTTCGGACGTCACAAAAGAGAAGGCGTTACTGTTATACGCCATTGTGCAAGATTTCATTATTGATGTCGGGGCCATTATCAATTTCTCAATCCACCGGTGCTTACGTAGAAATTTTTCGGGTGGTTTGCCACACCCATCACTTATATGTGCGTTGTGCCGCAACGCCGGGGTGAGATATTCTGATGATGAGTCCACTCAAATGCCGCTCGCTTTACTTGATTCCAGAATGATTGCGCGGTATTCAGTTTGGGCAGGAGGAGAGTCACATCCACGAGGTCTGGGTTTTATTTTTACATCGGCGTCAGAAGACGAAGTCGATGCCGAAGATACCTCGGGGGATGAAGATGACACGATGGGAGATCAAGGAACCGAGCAGGTATCGCAAACCGAAGAAATATCTAGTCCGCAGTTCCTTGAGTTCCAAAATCAGATGAATGCGCACAATAGGGCAGCACACCAGGAAATGCGGCGATTGGCGATGCGCCAAGATCATATGTTTGATGCTATGAACGCATCTTTCGCTTCACTCAACACCACACTCCAAAGTTTCAACTCGGCGGCTCAATTTCCATATCAACAACCCGGACCATTACCTCGATTTCCTCCAAGTGATTCCGATGAAGAAGAGCACCAACCACCTCCCCGGACTTAGACGATTACAGGGAAGTCCTCATGCACTTAATCCAATGAGGGCATTGTCGTATTTAAGTTTGGGGGATTTATTTACTTGTTTAGTTACATGCATTTTGTTATTTTTGTTTTCATATCTAGTTTTGCATTATAGATTAGGTATTTGCATAGTACTTAAGATTTTGCATTGTTGTCATATAAATGTTATTAAAATAAAAATAAATAAATAAATAAATAAATTTAGTTTAATAGTGTGTTTGCATATGTCCAACGGTGTAGCATTTTTCATGTTATTCGTGGGCCAATGATGAGATTGTGAACAAGTTAACCAATATAGTATGGATTATTAGAACTGTGATATAATTTCGATATGAATCGACTCTTGAACTTGTTTGAAACTCGTTATAAAAGGTTAGCACTAATAACATCTTTGTTGTCGACCATCGTTCAAATTGATACATAAATAGTTTCTAAAGGATAATGCTAGGGTGAACGAGAAAACGACAAGGATAGGCAATAAAGGCTTAAATTAGGCAAGAACCTAAGTTTGGGGGAGTATATGTGGGGTATATAAGCTTTAAAAAAAATTTGAAACATGTTGAGTCTTCTGGTAGGGTCGAGGAGAAACACTCCCATAAACACAAGCGTGAGATGGAGCGTAAAACGCACTCACCAACCATCTACCAAAGAAAAAAAAGGGAAATAAAGACGAAAAGAGCAAAAAAGCCCCCGTAAAAAAAAAAAAAAAAGAAGAAAAAGTATAAGTATCCCGCATGTACCCTTGAATTTGGTTTTGTTTAATTTTAGTTGAAGCGCAGCCTATCTTTGAGATTTTAAGTTCGTGATTGTATGATTCCTTCTAAGAAGTTGCTTATGTATTGAATTTGGGTCCTATTGGTTATCTTAGATGTTAATCACGCACGCACGCTTATACCAAAGTTGATAATTGTTCAAGGTTTGAGAATTAATAATGAAAGTGTGGATTGGTTTTGGTAATTCGTATTGCAAAAGTTGCTTGTTTTCTCTGAGGCCGATGGATAATTTAGTTTCTGTGATATTGTTGGATCTTTAGGCATTTAGATTTTATTTATTTCATCTCATTGCATTTATAGCATGTAGTTTATTTTGTGCTCGAGGACTAACACGGTTTAAGTTTGGGGGATTTTGATAAGTGAATTTTATATACACGAATCGATATTCATTTCAATCTTAAATTCATAGTTATCTTCGTGTTTTGTGTTCGTTTTTTACTCGTTTCATGTTATTTTATGTGTAGGGTGGTCATGGATGCAAGTGGTGAAGAATAATGAGTTTTGGAGCAAAAGTGGAAAAACTCGTGAAAGCAAAAAATTTCCTTAGCGGTGAGCATATGCCACGGGAAATGGTATTTTTAAGTTTTTATACCTGCTTGGAAGTGGGGTCCCGCTTCAAGTGTCTTGTTCGGTTTTGATGTCTGCTAGTGCACGGTTTTTGGGACTCTATTAGGCGCCTGGACTTTATATGAGGGGACTTCGGCCATAATACAGAGGAGAGCTTGATATTACTTTGATATACAACAATCATACAACACAACAAAGAGCATAATTCAAGAGATTTCTAGGATTCAAGTGCAACTTTGGAGGAGTAATTTTCAGAGATTGTCACGACGATTGCAAATCGAGTCTACGTGAAGGGGTTTTCAATATTCTTCTTCTCTTTAGTCTTATTTGTAATTGGAAGGATGTTTTCAGTAAATTATTCAGTTTTTAATTCATTCGTTATGAACTAATTCACTTATTAGACTTGTAATGGATCTTTGGGCGAAACGATGATTATAAAGCTTCGATTTCCAATTCAATAATATATTTTCAGTTTATCTATGTTAATTTGAGCGTGAATTTATGAATTGCCTGATCAACAATTTTTTGTGGATTTGAATGGAATCGAGAGAGGAGATTCGAATCTAGACCTAGTTAATATAGCATGTGTCATGAATTTTGTCAATAACAGATTTTTGATTATTATTAAGGTAGAGATACGCTTGACATCACATGTAACCGTATAGAGAGCTTGAACTTAAACCTTCTTTAATTGCAGTTCACATAGAGATATAGTGAGTTGGTTAATTTAGGTGTTTAATAGATTTCTATCTTAATTGTGGATTGATGTTAATACGGTATTAGTGCATCGAGAGGTGGCTAGTATTACATTCGTGTTCTTGATTAATAAACTGGGATATTAAATTGAGTTGGAATAAAGGTTTGAAAATCAGAGTAAAGCTCATGGTGAAATCATAAGTCTAATTCTCCATTAATTGTTTGAAATTCCGGATTTTGATATTGGTAACTGTTTTGTGATAGTTTGTGTATTTATTAACTTAGTTTCTATAATTTAAAACCACTGAATTGATTAGTTTAATAAAATTAGGGTTAATAGAAAATTGATAATTGTGAAGTTAAAAGTTTTGCTAATTTGTCTTCGTGGGAACGATACTCTATTCACTACTATATTACTTGTTGACTACGTACACTTGCGTGTTTTGAGTGTATTGATTTTACCCAACAATGACATCTTTCCATCATTGTTGAATCTCTTCTTCTTGAAATGTCCACTTTTATTGTCTTGGCCATGATTACTACCGAAGTGGTTACCATTTCTGGCATGTTGATTCCCTCCACATTTGTTGTCACGGCTTGATGATCGCTACCATCGGTATTATCATTTTGTTTGGTTGCTTTCTCTTGGTTGGGTTGACTCGTTATCGCTCCAATAATCGAGCCCTATTTACAACATATGAATACAAACATAGTTTACGAGAAATTAGATATCGACGTATCTCGGTTTTAAACCTCTTAGAAACATCGCGCCATTCTTTCCTCATTATCAACCAAGTGAGACGCAAACCGAGATAACTCGGCAAACTTAGCTTCAGATCGCAACACGGCCATATTTTTCTCGCTTCCAACTTGATGAACTCTACCTCTTTCATGTATGGCTTAATACTTTCGGAAAGTACTTGTAGTTGAATAGTTCTTGGAACTTCTCCCAAGACATCTTGATGTGGCAAGTCGAGTACGCTTTACCAATTTCCACCAAGAATCGCTCTCCTCGCAACATAAAGGTGGCAATAGAACCTTTTGCTCCTCGAGCATCCCAAGACATCAAATATCTTGGTGATTTGCTTTTATCCACGCTTTCCGCCTTTTAAGTGGTTTTGGTTCTCCAATAAACTTCGGTGGTCCCCACTCGAATCCTGTTTAGCGGTGGATCGTCCGAGAGTTTCCAAGCTTCCACCTACATTTTGGATGAGTGAGCTCTCACCGATGTTACATGAATTGCATAAAGCCTCTGAACATTCCATCGTTCATCATTTGGTCAGTGTTGTTGTTTGCATGAGGATTGTCGCCTTTCTGATGCACATTATCCTGATTATTGATCTATGGAGACTAAACGGTCTCCTGTGCTCCATTGCTATTCTCAACATTCTCGGATGTCATTTTCAAATAATGCTACAAAACAAGGGTTAATTGACATGCAACATATTATCCCTATACTCTAACCGACCAATTAAATACCAAATAAACTTAGGTAGATCATACTAGCGAAGGAATTCCCCGATCTCTTCCCTCCTAGTTCTTGTCTCACATCTACCTGTGGATCATATCCCTAAACTTTGATACTAACTATGACGCCCCCAAAATAGGTATCGTCACCCATCTTGAAGTCGCCAAATACATGATACAAAATTCAAATACAACTTAATAATACAACCGTCGTAGTAGAATTTACAAGACATAATCGAGAGTTTTAGTACTTAATATTGTCTTCAGAGGCGATTCAACTCAAATAGATTCCTCGATACATTTATTATCACACTATTTCATAGAATAGTGAGGACTACTAATGCTATCACTTGGACCGTCACTCTGCTCCCCGACTAGTCCCGGCTACGTTCTCATTTCCTGAAGAGAACAATGAAAGTAATCCATTAGAAGAGTTAAGTAGAGAATAAAATCTACTATCTTATATGATTTAAAAGGTTTTTCATCACTTTTATTGCTGAGACTCAGCTAAATAAAAAATTCACATCATCCCTGTACTACGGCCAAGGATATTCATTAGTATCACGACCACAAATTATCCATGCACTACGGGCCAATGATATTCGTGTTTTCATCAATGGTCATAATCATACCAACAATTGTCCATCAATGCACTACGGGCCAATGAGGACTTTTACCACAACATTTGTAACATTACGGTCATGATTATACCGAGTAATCCCTAGTCATAATCATACCAAGTCCATCTATGCACTACAGGCCACATATGACTTTCAACATAATATAAACATGATGATGATGACAATGATATAAGAATTCAATAAAACAAGTTCAAGGATAAATTTTTAAAGATTTATAATTTAATTTATCCAGAAATCAATAACGTCCAAATTGTCAACATCATCGCTTGCATCTAGGAATTCAAATTCAATTTGTTCTCTTCCACCTCCTTTTACTTTTATACCATAAATTTACTATAATAATGCTACCATTCAAATTATAAAAAACTTACTATTATATAATCACATCATACTACTATAATGTAATATTATAATAATATATTTGAATGAATTATTTTATCAGAAAAGATAAAATACCAACTTTCAACAAATGCCACATGCTAAAAATTCCTCGCTTTAAATCCACTTGAATAAATATTTTCTTATCATATATATCAACAATTAATTATTCACAAATAATATTACAAAATTACAATATTGACAACCGTGTCGTTCTCGTGAAAGAGGGGCTTTTCAGATAAGGATTTCTCTCCTATCGGGCGCGCAATTAGGTGAGCAAACCCCTTTCTCGATGAACTTTCTAGACATTGTCAATAATGTAAATAATAATATTATTCAAATAATATGAATTATTGATTTGATAATTTAAAATCTTGTGCAATGACAATTATTGAATCAATAATATAAAATATCAACGTAGCAATTATTGAATCAATAAAATAAAGTATTGAAAGCAAGAATTTCTCGTAACAATTATTGAGTAGTGACTTCTTACGTAAGCTTCAAAAATCCATGATCTTTATGCATAACACCGTGTGCTACTATGCAACCACAGCAGACATCGCATTTTTACCACCACGGTATTTCAACAGATTAACGGTAAAACTTTACCGTTATTTTTATAAAAGATAATTTTGTCGCTTTCTAACTCCCGATAATAATTCTGTTGTGGGGTCCACCAATGATTGTGTCGTCGTACGAATATTCCTAGACAAAAAGAATATTCCCCGACCAAACGAATATTTTATATCAACTTGCTTACATTGCAAAATTAATAAATATTAACCACAATTATAACATTATAACAAATTCATACCTTAATATTCAAAAATGATATTTATAGAAAATTTATCTTTATTCATAAAAGTTGGGGTCTTACAAGATTAATACATAGATAATATGTATTAAGGCTTTAAGCTATATGTAATGGACTTGTAGGATTGTGTAGGAAGTTGTAAAGTCCAATTGAAAGTATGATAAAACCCAAATGCTAACTAATGTTAAGGACCAAGTGTTTGTTATTATACAAGACAAAGTTTGTTTAATGCAAGCCCAATGCATAAGTTATGTTAATTGAACTTAAAGCCCAAACTAAGAATCCAATGGGTAAGGATAATCCATGGGGCAACCCATGTGGGCCATGATCACATGGGTGATCTTGGTGGCCAAGCAAATGATATGATTTGTGATAAGCAAGTAAACTTAATGGTTAAGTAATGAATAGTATGGAGGTGGTTTAAGGAGGTGGAGTGGCTTATTGACCCTTATGCCCTAACATTGGAAATCCTATAAATAGAGAGCTAGATTATTCATTTGTTACTTGTTAAATTCCACCAACATATAAAGTGCTTATTTATGACACCCCCAAAATAGGTCCAATCCAACCAACCCATTTTGAGTCGCCAAAAATATAGTACAGAAACAACTACAACTTCATTAATACAATTGTCGTGCAAAATACGACAACACATAAACTCATGAGTTTAAATACAAATCTTGCCTAATAGAGAGTATAAAACTCAAAAGGAGTCCTCATTAAAATTATTGATACACTATTTTACAAAATAGTGAGGACTACTAAAACAACTGTCTTGAACCATTACTCCACACCCCGACTAGTTCCCGCTATATTCTCGTCTCCTGAGAAGAAAAATGGAACAAAAAGGAAAAGGGTGAGCTCAACTAGCCCAGTAAAGAATATTATAACTATGATAATGTACAACAAATTATCCTTAGTCTTCAATAGGGAAAAATCTGATAGAATATAATAGACAACAAGTTTTAGATCAACAACTGCAGCGGAAACAACAATTCATTAGAAGAGTTAAGTAGAGAATGAAATCTACTATCATCTATGAATTTAAAAGTCCATCATCGATATTTTATCCCTGTAACATCAATCAATATACATCATAAATCAAATATTCATCTTTGCACTACATGCCAAAGATATTCACCAGTTGGTCATGTTCATCTAAACACCTGTTCATCTTTGCACTACGGGCCAAAGATATTCATCATAAAATCATTCATCTTTGCACTACGGGCCAAAGATATTCAGTTATATTATCATTTAGGATTGAGGATGATGAAAAATATTTTAAAGAAAACGAATCCAGTGAAACAAAAGAACAAGTATTAAAGATTCATACTTTAAATAACCCAAGTTCGAAAATACTTCATAAATAACCATAGTGGAGTAAAATTCAAGAATGAAGACCAAAATATAGATCCAATCAAAGATATGAATCATAACAGACAATCTTGGACACAGAAAAGAAAATTTAATTTTTCTGTGAATAGTGTCGTATTCGTGAATAGTGTCATATACGTGAATAGTGCTGTATACGTGAATAGTAACTCCGACACTAAAAGATAGAAATTTCACAAAAATATCATCATGCTTCGTGAATAGTACTCGTGAATAGTAACTCATGAATAGTAACCCCGACATGAAAAGTTCCAAATTTGATAAAAATTTAGACCAATATTTCGGCATAATGATATTGAAGAAATAATATCATTTACGAAGAAAATAACATCTCTTACCTCAAAAAGACAAGATTCGATTTGGAATATCGGATATAGTGCTAAAAGAACTTGCACCGTATAGCAATACTCAAAGTACTAAAATACTCACAAAAATACCGATATAGAGAGAGAAAGAGAGAGAAATCTTTAGTTTCTGGTGTGATTTTCAATTCTAACCTAAGCATCCTATTTATAGGAAATTGCTTAGAACACCAAAGCAGTAAAATTTAATATAATATTAATATAATTACAAAATATTCAAGCCCACCTCTAGATACTTGAATTCAGCCATTAACATGTGCAAGTGAGGGCCACCAAAGTACAAAAACGTTTTTCTAACAAAAATCATTTAAACTCCAAAATCAATTCACACCCAATATAATCAAACTTTAATAATTCATAATAAATAGCCCTTTTATCAGAAAATTTGAATCTCGCGACTTTTTATTAGAAATTCAATTCTCTACAACTTTACAACTTTACATAAGAAAGTTTTTCCAAATTCCAAAAAGAAATTGACCGAAATCCACATACGGACGATTTTACTGTGCTATAATCAAATTTCACCAAGAAATGGGCCCACTAACATGTTTAACATGTTTTAAACAACTTTACAACAAAAATACTCCTCATCCTCATATACTCATATATCCCACATTCATTGTAAAATATCCCCATTATTATATTGTAATAATATAATAAAATATTATTTTATCGTAAAAGACTTTAAAAATTTCTCCATCTATATCCACATAAAGTCAATATTTTCCTCATCATATAAATCAATAATTAATTATTCACAAATAATATTACATAATCACAATATCGGCAACCGGTGCCGCTCCTGTGAAAGAGGGGCTTTCAATAAAGATTTCTCCTCATCGCGCCGCAATTAGGTGACCAAACCTCTCCTTAGATGTAACTTTCTAGACATTGCCAATAATGTTATCTAATAATATTATTCAGATAATATGAATTATTGCTTGGATAATGAAAAAAATATTGTGTAGTGACAATTATTGAAATAACAAGAATATAAAAAATAAACGCAGCAATTATTGAATCAATAAAATAAAATACCAACAAGAATTCTGTAACAATAATTATTGAGTAGTTCCTTCACGTAAGAATTAATAATTGGTGCAACGCCGTGCTACTATTCAACAACGCGACATCGTGTTTTAACCAACGGGTATTCCAACAAAGATAATAAAGAATAACTGTGCCGTTATTTATAACAACTTATACTTGCTTTCGGTTTCTTCATCCAATTGTTTTTTTCGTTATGGGCCCACACAAAGGTCACATATTGTCGCATACGAATATTCTCGAAGCAAAAAGAATATTCCACGACCAAACTAATATTCTCAAACAACAATGAGTATTTTATAACCACTTGCTTATTTATAATATTTGCGCATTTTAACCATAACTAACCACATTAATCAAATCAACCCCTTACTATTTCAAAATAATAATTAGAGAAATTAAATCTTTATTTATAAAAAGTTGGGGTCTTACATTATTTGTTAGAGAGAAAAATCTAGAAAGCTAGAAAAGTTAGTCTTTTAAACCATAGCACTTGGGCGCAATGATAAGTTTCCACACAGGGTGAACCAAGTAAACCCTTGGGACATCCCGGGATCGATTCACTCACCGCAACAAGTGTGAGGGCCAATTAAAAACTAGTCCGTGTGTCCACGGATCGCACATTTCTGGGCGGAGCCATGTCTTAGGCCGAGCCTGTGCGTAAAGCTTGGTCCGAGGTGGGGAGACTTAGTCCAACTGCGGTTGGGAAACTCCACATTATAAAAAAAAGGTTAGTCTTTTATAGTTGAAGAAGAAGAATCAAGTGAACTTGAAAGGTAATGATCCTACACTATTAATCTTCAATCTCTTCAATTGTAGGTTGATAAGAGAAGTGTTGATTGGTAGACATGTATGCTAAGAAGTAATAAGAATGGCTAATCAAAGAACTTAAACCTTAATAAGCCATGAATAAGCAATTCATAATTATATAAGTTATGAACTTATGAAGAACTAGTAAGAACTTATTATGTATATAAGTTAATGAAATATGTATGTTAAGATGTTAGTAAGATGGAAAGAATCCATTTGAAATGATGAACAAATCATAAGTAGCGATGTTATGCCGGAATTCCCACGATTTGACGATAATCGTCGAAATCGTAAAATTCTCGGAATAGAAGTCAAATTTTGATATTGAACTCGGGAACGTTGGTTTTCGATGGAGTTAAGTCTTATTTGGCATTATAGAGTTGTGGACTCAAAAATGACCGAATTCCGACTTAGAACGAAGAAACGACAGTTGAACGTTCACGAACATTTAACGTTTTTGTTAAAAATGAACTAAAAGGTGAATTCCGAGTTAACAGATTCGAAAATGTAAAATTCTTTCATGAACACTTAGAGTATGTGTTTTGTGAGCTAATGGCTTTTGAACGAGTCCATTCGGACTTGAAATGAACAATTTGTGAGTTCGGGAAGTTCACAAAGTAGAAAATCTATCAAGACTATCTGGTGCACAAAGTCGGGCGCCCGTGGCCGCCACTTTAAACCAAATAGGTGGGTGAGGCAGCAATAGCGAAAAGGCCATGACCTACTATAGTTTTGCGCAACAGTGCGGTGTTGGGTTGGGCGAGGTGGTGAGGTGGTGTTTGGTGAAGGTCATGAAATGGTGTCAGTGGGCGAGGTGGTGAAATTTGGTGTGGGTGTGGGCTAGGCGGTGGGGGCTTGCTTTTGCTCTTGGATGCTCTTTAGGTGTGGGGCGAGCTGGTTTGAGTCGGCACCTTCGACACTTGGGTGGGTGTCTTGGCTATTTCAAGATTGGGTTGGGTTCACCGCTTCCTCGGCGCATTGGTCGATCATGCCTCTTCTTAGACAAAGGTTGGCGAGCTAAGTTTCGGGCAGCTGCTACTCTCCACATGCCATCAGATGCTTTCTTTATTCATTTTTATATGCACGTTTTATTTTATAATTTTATAATTCTGATTGGTTGGTCGATGGTCTTTAGTTGTTCTTATTGGGGGTTGTCCTATGAGGTTATTTCTAAAGTTTCTAGGGTATGCCCCTTTGCGATTGTAAAATCTCTCTTTCTTTTCTATATACAAACAAACTTAGTGAGAAAAAAAACAGCGTGGCCAACTGAACTAAGACTTGCATCGCAGTCATTGAAGTCCGAACCTCACCATCGAAGAGTGGTGCTTGGTGTCACAAGATAGAGAAGGAAGTTGAGCCGCAGTCACAAAGACTAGACCAATCATAGTAATGAAAGCTTACAAAGATAGAAAGGAAATTGGTTGATTTGTAATACATTACTAAACCTAATGTAACATCAATTAAGATGTTTAAACCTTAAAGTAAGATACTAAAGGTTGAAGATAACTTACTTGAACGTGAACGTAAGAACAAGATAATACAATAAGTCGGAACCAATGATAAACAATCTAAGGACCAATTAGATTGAGAAGAAGGGTAAGATACATTAGGAACTATGCATGCTTGTCCATGACCTAATGTGGTATGTTATGTGGTTATGTATTGTAGAGACCTTAATGACTCAAAAGGAAAAGTATTAAAATAATAGTAGACGCTAAGAGCAAGTATTCTGACCCTTGTCTGAATTCTTTAGACAAGTTTTGTAATTCATGTACCTTACGCATGAATTGACGTATGATGAAGTCGAAGCCAATTCCTTCGGCTAGACTTAAGATGTTGTATGGATTTCTTATAATCTATCGAACTGTTGTCAATGTGTTGCCAAACTATGTTGGTATAGTTTTCAAAGGAAGACTGAGTATGCATGAACAAATGTTTTATCGTCAAACGACAGGCACGTGAGGTTGCCAAACCTTAAAAGTACATACGTTTAAAGAAAGTAGTGTTGTACAACATAGAGTACTATAGGCTGATCACCTAGACGTGTTCGTAAGATATGTCAGACTTACAGACTTGGTGTCGGGTTGTCCTTTTCAAAGAAAGTATGAAATGCTCAAGGTCTTGGACCGAGTTATATGTTTAATGAATGTTATTCATTGCGAAACGTTTTGAAGGAAAAGAAGTTCTATTTTGAATTATCGATAGTACTTCGTAACTATTGTTCAGTTATTAAAGATATATGATTCCTATGTTTCAAGCATGTTGTTTATTGGAATTGTCATACTTGCTGAGCTAGTTATGCTCATTCTTGCTTAAACCATATGAATGCAGCTAAGACTGAACGGACTGAAGGACCAAGTAAGGATAAAGGGAAGGCTAAGGCAGACCGTTGAACTGTCTATGTTATAGTATAGGTTTAATGTTATAATGTATTTGATATTATAACAAAGAACAAATGTAATGGTTATAAAGAACTTGGGGAATGGTAATATTTTTTGGAATATATATAAGACATTTTTACTCTTTTGAAGTATTTCAATTGAATGATTGTGTGAACTGTAGCACAATGTAGCACCTTATGTCGGGTTAGAAGATACACGGATTTGGGGGCATCACAATGGAAACTGGTCGGTGGCGACTGGATTCAGAGTTTGTAAGGCCGAATTTAGCGAGGCAAAGGGCGTGTTCATGGCATTGAACATGTGGTCCTACATGGCCGCCAGTCTCCTCATCTGCTTATTGACTTCTTTGTCCCTTTTGTCCACTAGGCGTTGCAGACTACGAAATTAGTTGCTGAACATAAATATGCTTGTCCTTTGACTCTCTGTAGTCTCCTACTCTCCAATCATCTCATCGGCTTGAAACTCTTCATCTTCGGATGTGCCTTCAGCCTCTTCCTCCTCTTCTGAAGCCGGTGGAAATATAAACCCTACACCTCTCGGGTGTAACTCCCCCCGGGCCAAACCGTTTAGCGTGTAATCATCCGGGAGTCCAAAAGTTGGAGCGGTTACTGGGTAGGCTCATCACTGGACCATCTAACGCCTGCTAGCCTGCACAACCCACAGATGAGGGATGGGTGTGGTAGGCTGCCAAAAAATGGCCCTCGCAGGCATCTTCGTATCGAGAAATTGATAATGGCACCCACGTCGATGTGGAAGTCTTGTATAATTACATACAGCAGAAGCACCTTTTCCTTTGTCACCTTAGTGATATGTGTGGACGGGAATAATTTTGCGCACAAGAACGCATACCATATTTTTCCATAACGGCTCAAGTCCTTGTTGAGGAAAATTGTGCATAATGTCATACCGCATGAGTTCGGAGGCTGTAATAATCATGATAGCTTCAGGACTGAAAGGCACCTGTTTACCCCTCACGAATGCAATGTATGGGGCCCTATCCTCTGCATTTGCATAAAACTCCTTCACCACATTGACGATTGTTGGCTCTGGTTCGTCAGTAAATCTATCCAATCCTTTCTCATATATCTGCCTCTTCATTTGCCCATCTACATTATCTGGTGCCAAGTCCCACTTTGGAGTTAGTGCCTTATACACTAGATAATCGTATCTATCGATGACGTTGGCATTAACAAATTTCAGTCGGTCAAAGGCTTGAGCCCTCGCCTCTCTGTCGCTTATATGGTGTCTTAGGAGCCATAGAATTAACCTCAGGTCAAAATCCCCCAAAACTTCACTTGTACAATTCGTCGAACATGTGGTGTGCACGACTCAAAATACCCCCAAATATGGTAATTGAACTTCAACTATGGTGCTAAACTGATAAAAACTTGGAAGTAAACTCTTACCCTCAGTGTATTGACCCAATTGAAGTATGAATTTCTAATAGGTGGTGACAATTTGTTGTTTTCCCCCCTTCCTTGTTGCTGTCAAAACTGCACTTGAAGAACCCTAGCTTTGTGGTAACTGAAATTGTATGAAATTGGATGGAGATGTGGTGTAGTTGTTGTTTGTATTTATAGAATGGAGATAATGTAGGGATTTGGTGGGTTAATGTAGGGGGTAAGTGGGGAATGTGTTATAGTTCGTGGGTAGAGAGTGGGGTGATGAGAGTATATGAGTCAGTTGACAGGAATGAGTAGTGGAGAAGTGGAACAATCAATTGCCAAATCAGTTAAAAGCTCTTCAGGTTCCCGTACCCCCACCCCGGCCGGGGGGGGGGGGTATACTATTTTCGATCCAAGATCCCCGCCCTGGCGGGGGGTATCCTTCATAAATTATCTGTTGCTGACTTTAATTTTTCCAATTTCTTACATCCAACACATATCCAAGAACTTCCCAAGTACCTGAAACACGTTGAAATTATAACTTCCCAAGTACCTGAAACACGTTGAAATTATAAGTATAAGATAACATCATGAACATTGCACATGTAAGGTTGAATTAACTTGTAATCATGACTCGACTAACTTCTTAATGGACTGAAATAAACTTACTCAATACTAAACTTATACTCTAAACTACAAATTGAGTATCATACTTAAAAATATTGTAAATGAAAGTAAAGTTGGGTTGCCTCCCAATTAACACTTGTTTTTTAGTCTTTCAGCATGACTACTCCTTGTGTTAGCCTGGATCGGTTGAAATCTTCTCAGCATGTTGTCCATTTATCGCACAACACCAACAATGATTTATTGCATGCCCGTTCAACTGTGTTTCTAAAATTAAATTTGACTTTATATCCTCGATCAAAGCTTTTAGACCACCAAACTCTTTGCAATCTTTGTACTTTACATGTGTAGACACCTCGTTCACATCCTTTCATCCTTGTCAGTTGGGATTGGGATTTACTTGAACACTTTCACTTTCACTACCTGATCAAACACTTTCATAATCAGTTCTCCATTAGGCACGTCAATCAGTGTTCGTCCAGTCATAAGGAATGGTCATCCCAAGATGATATTGATGTTCTTATCTTCTTCAAAATTTTACACCACAAAATTAGATGGAAAGATCAATGAGTCAACCTTCACCAACACGTCTTCAACTATTCCTAGTGGATATGTTAATGATTTATCTACGAGTTGTAGACTAATGTTGGTTGGTTTTGCTTCCTTTAACACCAGCTTTCGGTTATTGGATAGTGGCATAAGATTTATACTCGCTCCTAGATTGCATAGAGCACTCCCCACATCTTGATTTCCAATTGTGCATGGAATTGTGAAGCTTCCCGGATCTTTCAATTTAGGAGGAAGCTTTTTTCTTGAAGATTGCATCGCATTCTTCAGTTAACGCCACTATTTCAAAATCCTTGAGCTTGCGTTTCTTTGAAAATATTTCTTTCATGAATTTGACGTAACGTGGCATCTGCTCAAGTGCTTCGGCGAATGGAATGTTGATGTGCAATTACATGAGTATGTCCATAAACCTTGAGAACTGATCCTTTAACTTTGACTTTCCAATCTTTGAGGAAAAGGTACCGGTGGTGTAATTATCGTCTGTTTATCTTCCTTTGGCTTTTCCACAAATTTTTCCTCAATTCTCCTTGTCAAATCATTCTCTTCGTTCTCACAAACCTCTTATGTACTTGTTTTCCCATCATAGTTGGCACCTAAGGCTTTACCACTCCTCAGTGTAATCGATTACATTGCTCGTGATTTCCTCTCAGATTCTTTTCTATATCGCTAGGAAACGTCCCTTGAGGCCTGTTGTTCAAAGCCAATGCAAGTTGTCCCATTTGATTCTCTAAGTTCTTTATCGCTACCGCTTGTGTTTTCATGGCCGCCTCATTGCCTGCTATGTACTTCAACAGTAGCTCTTCCAAATCAGACTTTTTTCTCATACTGTGGAGCTTCCTGTTGATTCTGATTTTGAAACCCCGGGGAATAGGATGGTCGTGGAGCCTGCTGATTTTGATTGTTACTCCATGGAAAATTGGGATGGTTCCTATTCCCCGGGTTGTAGGCATTTTGATACATATTTTGCGAAATCCTATTATAGCTGCCCATAAATTGTACTGATACTGGGTTGATGGCACACTGTTCTGTAGGATGTTCTCCTGCACATAATTCGCAAACATATGCCACCTGTTGTGGTTGTGCACCTGTCAGAGCATCTATTTTCTTTGATAAGGCTAAAATATGTGCCGCCAACGCATAATACCGAATCTACCTCTAATACCTAAGCTACATTGGGCTTGTCATCCTTGCTATAGGCCACTGGTAGTTATTTGTTGCCATTGTTTCTATTAACTCATATGCCTCCTCATAGCTCTTAGCCATAAACGCTACACCCAAAGCTTCATCTATGCTTGTCTTGAGATTCCCATTTAACCCGTTGTAGAACGTATTCATCTGCGGCCAAATGTCCATGATGAGGTCACTTTCTGAGTAGTTCCTTGTACCATTCCCATGCCTCATATATAGACTCCCCATGATGCTGCTCAAACATGGTTATCTTGTTTCTCATCTTTGCAGTTTTACCTGGTGGAAAGAACTTAGCTAGGAACTTCTGAGCGAGGTCATCCCAAGTAGTTATTGATCCCGGCGGTAGAGAATGTAACCAACTCTTCGCCTTGTCCCGCAGTGTGAACGGGAACAAGCGAAGTCTATTGCGTCATCTGAGACCTAATTGTATCTAAAGATGTCATAGATTTCTAAAAAGCTAACCAAGTGCTCATTCGAATCGTCGTTAGCTAATCCCTCAGCATATTTTGATCTTCTGCAGCCATTATTTCTTCCTTCTCAGAGTTCTCGAAGTTTTCCCTAGTGTCTTTAATCCACTTACTTAGCCTTTAAAACTGTTTCTCGATATCGTCCTCGAAAGGAAGCAAGTCTGGCTTCTTAGACCGAGTTTGCATAAACTAACTCAAAGAACCAGAAACAAGAAAGAGCAAAATAAAAGAAAATTTTGTTTCCGTAGAGTCCCCTTCGGCCTCGTCTGGGGCTTCGTAGAGTGATCTTCGGCCTTGTCTGCGTTGGGTCTGCTTCTTCAGATCGTAGAGTGGGTCCTGTTTCCCGAACTTGGATCGTCAGTTCCTGTCTTCTTCCTAAAGGTCTCCTAAGTGCTCAGTCGTCAGTTCTGTGGGGCTTTTTGCTCTGACATGTATTGTAACGTTTCTTTGGCAGTGGCTTGTACGCTTTAAATAGTCTTTTCACCATAGGGCATGTCCTATATGATCTCTATTTCTGATTGGGTCACTCACATGCGGTTCTGTAACACCCATTTTATTTATTTCAGTCTAAATTCAACAAAAAAAAAGAAAATTTTGTTTATGTAAACTGGACTAATTAAAATGATATTGAAAAATGTTAAAATCAATACTATTCCCCGGAAACGGCGCCAAAAACTTGTTGGTCGAAATCTAATTACGCTCACACGCAAGTGCACATGGTCAACAAGTAATATAATGATAAGTAAAAGTATCGTTCCCATAGAGATTAGTAAGAAATTAACCCCAATAATTATCAGCTTTCTATTCATTCAAATTTTATTAAACTAACCAAAATAATGATTATAAATAAGAAAAACTAACAGAAACTAAGAAGCTAAAAATACCAAGCAATCAACACAACTAAAAAACCCGTAACTTCAAGCAAATATTTGAGAATTAGGCTTACAACTTCACTTTAAGTCTCACTATGATTAGTACACCTTATTCCAGTTCAATTCACTATCCCAATTTATTAATCAAGAACACTTAGGTAGAATTAGTCATCTCTCAATGCACTAATACCATATTAACTTAAATCCACAAATTTGATAGAATTAAGCTAAACACCCTAATCAACTAATTCACTATATCTCTATGTGAATTAAAATTAAACAAGGTTTAAATTCAAGTTCTCTAACCGATTACATGCGATGTTAAGCATATCTCTACCCTAACATTCATCAAGATTCCATTCAAACACAAAATTCAAGAACACATGCTAACGTGATTAAGTCTAGATTCATACATCATCTCTCGAATCCATACAAATCCACACAGAATTGGTGATCAAGCAATTCATAAAGTAAGCACAAATCACAATAGATAAACTGAATGGATATTATTAAACTGAAATTAAGGCTATACAATCATTGTTCAACCATAAAGATCCACCATAAGCCTAATAAGTAACTTAGTTCATCATAAATGAAATAATAACTGAAATCATAAAAGAATCCATCATCCCAATTACAATAATTGAATTAAAGAAGTAGAATGAATACAAAACCACCCTTTTTCTTCTCTCCAACTTGCAATCTTTGTGACTCTGACTTTCAAGTCTTTCCTCCAATGCTCTTCATTCAAATTAGGGCTTAAGCTTGATAATTGAATGAATCAATTTAATTCCCCCTCTTGTTTTTGTTATATCCGGCATAATACAAGTATTGTTTCCATAAAACCGACGCCAAACGAAGTCCCAAGCCAAGCCAACTTGTTCCCTTCACGTTACTGCAGAACTCTAATTGAACCAAACTTTATCTTCGCTTCAGACTTTACCCTACGGGGTTTTTTTCTATATAGGCTCGCTTCGTGGGGTCCTTCATTCTCGCTCAGTACCTCGCCTTGGATGGGGGTTTTGTTTGTATATTGTCCGCCTCGGCTGGGGGGTAGTTCTGAAATCTGCACATTTTTGCTCATTTTTCTGCCACTTCACGTCACAACGCCACCTTTATGCCATGAATGTTACACCATACCACCTAAAACATAAAACAAACATAAATATACAGGATTCACATAGTTTAAGCTCGAATTAGAGGCCGATTCGTAGGTATAAAACCCACTCATCAGATACACCTGGGTAATTCAAAGTTGAACCTTTAATAATTACTCGAGAAGTTCAAGATCCATTGTGATCACTCAGCATAAAATCTGAAAAATAATCCATTTTGTTTTTGCTTAGTATTATCTCTTGATAATCGATTGAATATTATTGAAACTTCGAAAGCGTTTTACTCTTTCATCATTGAATTATTGTTTAGCATGAAATGCAATAAAGTTTTGTTATTGATAAATGACTCATTCAACTAATTCAAAGTCCTTTGAACAATGTTGAAGTTCTATCGAATCGATAGTCTATTATTCTTGATTCCTATACTTTATTGTATGTTTTAACTTGCGGAGCAAACTCGTTGCTCACCCTTGCATAAATATAATATTTCAGCTAAGAACGAAGTAGCAGGAGGGCCGGAGAAGGACAAGGGCAAAGGCAAACTACAGGAGTAGTTATTATGATCAGTACTTATTATGTTGATATGTATAACCCTTTTTGTATATCTAAGGGTATGTTTGTATGTTAAGGTTAGAAAACCTGGGGATAATGTATTAATGATATTAATTAATGAGATGTATGTTATATTCATTTATGAACGAGTAGTTAGATGTTATTTATATGATGGATCATGAGCACCAAATTCGGGGGTCAGGCAACCCGGATGTGGGGGCGTCACAAAACTTTTGAATAAACTCTTTTATTCATACGAACGTGGAATCCAATTCCAAGTTAATATAAAACTTTTGAATACACTCTTTTATTCAAACAAACGTGAAAGACAATTCTAAGTTAATATAAAAAATTATTTTTAAAATATATTCCAATTAAAAATTAACCTTTTATCTTAACTGAAATAAATAAATAAAAATAAAATAAAATAAAAAATTTTAAATTCTGGTGTTGGGCGTCGCGTGCCCGTAATGAATCGGGATACTGCCATGGTCGCTACTGAAACCCAAAACGTTTTTCTAGGTTAGAAAGCGACCACGCCCGTAATGAATCGAAGGCAGCCATGGCCTAGCAGCGTGTAGTAGAATTATAATTTTTTTCTTTGCCCTGAAAATTTGATCCAATCGAATATCATACATACATAAAATCATCAAGATTGATAATTAGCACAAAGTTAGGCGCTGATACCACTGTTAGGTTTGTATATAGCGTGATAATACAATCAAATACATAAAAGGTGCAGAAGCGCGATACAATAGGAATTTAAAATTTTCATACAAACCCATCACCATTATCATAATTTGTGCATAATTATCAATCAATAGAAAAGAGATGGAGATCAGATTCATACCCTTGTAGAAATTAGATTCCTCAGGTACAAGCTCGCCTCTAATTCCTTTTCACGTTCAACTTGAATTCAAGTTTGATTCTTTCCTTTGATCAACATTAGCCACTCAAGTGTTTAGCCTCTAGAGGCGATCCACCAAAGAAGTAGAAGTATTCAAGAAGATGAGTGTTTGGCAAAATCCTAATTTTTCTATCTTTATAGAAAATACGTACTCTCGCAACCCTTGGAAAAATCATTCAACATCAACCCTCACCCATAATGTGACGCCCCCAAAATAGGTATACATCACCCATCTTGAGTCGCCAAATACATGGTACAGAATTTAAATACAAACTTCTTTTATACAGTACGACAAAACGTAGCTGAGAGTTTCAACACGGATAATGTCTCGTTGATAGTATCCAAACTCAAATAAAGTCCTCATTACAGTTATTATCACACTATTTCACTGAATAGTGATGACTACTAATGCAAATAGTCGGACCATCATCCGTTCCCCGACTAGTCGGCCTATATTCTCATTTCAAGAGAACAATGAAAACAAAGGTGAGCTCAACTAGCCCAAGAAGAAATATTATGACCGAGATAATGCAGAATAAATTATTGTTAGCCTTCAACAGTGTTAAACTGATAAAATATAATAAACATCAAGTTTAACTGAATCACAAGCAATCCATTAGAAGAGTCAAGAAGAGCATGATATCTACTATCTTCTATGATTTAAAAGTTTATCATCAATTTTATCATTTGAGACTCAAATTTTAATAAATAAACCACATCATCGAATCATCCCTGCACTACGGGCCAAGGATATTCATGTAATCATCAATGGTCATGATTATATCGAATAATCCCTAGTCATAATCATACCAACAATTGTCCATCAATTCACTACAGGCCAATAAAGATTTTTACCACATCATTTGTAACATTACGGTCATGATTATACCGAATAATCCCTAGTCATAATCATACCAACAATAGTACATATATGCACGTAAGCCACAGATGATTTTTATCACAATATAAGCATGAGGATGATGACAATGATATAAGAATTCAATTAAAAGAAAACAAAGGATAATTTTTTAAAGATTTATAACTTAATTTATCCAGAATTCAATAATGTCCAAATTATCAACATGATACTGCTTTGTGGAGTAAAATTCAGGAATAATATTGTATCAAAAATGATTTGGACAGCAAAGAAATCAATTTTTGTCATGAATAATTTCTCGGGTGAATAGTACCCGAGTGAATAGTACCTTATGAATAGTACTTCGGGAATAGTACCCCGTGAATAGTACTTTGTGAATAGTACTTTGTGAATAGTACTTTATGAATAGTACCCAGTGAATAGTACTTTGTGAATAGTACCCCGTGAATAGTACTTTATGAATAGTACCCCGTGAATAGTATTTTGTGAATAGTACCGTAAAAATAAATACTACTCATAGACAGTACTCCGGCATGAAAAGATTAAAATTTAACAAGAATATGTAGAAAATATCTTTGTGAAACGATACTAGATGAAGCGCAAATTTCAAGGATATTATACTAATTTCACGGAGTATAGAAGCAATACTTTAAAAAAAATGAGGGTATAATCAAAAATATGAGACGAAATAATATTACTCACATACTACAGAGTATGACACTACAAAAAAAGGGCCTTTAGTGTGAGACCCCAAATTTTATGAATAAAGGTTTAAATTTCTCGAAATATTTTTTTTGGTGTGGATTTGATATAATGTTATAGTTGTGGGTAGTATTTATAAATTTTGCAAAGTTTGCAAGTTGTTGTATAATATTCGATTGGTCGGAGAATATTCTTTTTATCTGGGAATATTCGTATAACGGCACAATCATTGGTGGATTCTATGCGCCCCCAAACAAGGTACTTGAAACCCTAACTCTAAGTGTTTTACGATACCATTTTTATGAGCGGAATAATACTAATAATAATAACAATAATATAAATTTCAAACTTAACTTACATTTATCAAAGTCTAATCCCAAGTACGCAACCTTTGCTACAATATATTACATGATAGATAATAAATACCATGGTCTATATATTGTCTAACCATTACAAAAGATACCATTAAACATATTCTGTTTGTTTTCCTTTTCACTTGTTCTTAGTTTGTCTTCTTGGGTTGATCATGCTTTAATGAAAACATTTAAATTTAAGTAAGGATGAGCATTTGAGTGCCCAACAAGTAATAACAATTATAAGTATAATTAGTGAAAGAAATAAATGTTTTCTTTGTATATCACTTCTACAACGGAATTAATAGTTGTGAAGTAAACTGAATCAATCATAACCATCTATCGTTTCTATACCAAAACTTTTGAAACTACGTATTGACTATATATATAAGGTAGTCGATATATTATGAACATTGTTTTCTGTTTTCAAAATGGTTAGATGAAATTCTTCTCAAAGAAACCGTCATAACTTACGGCACGAGGGTGTACATCACATGGACCTCAGATTGATCAATACTACATACAAGAACGATGTTATCGTTCACTCATTCGCCTTTGGTAGCATAAAAGTTTTCCCATATTAGGGATGTTCATACTTAATCTTGAGTCCAAACCAAAGAAATTTGATTGGATACAAAAAGGTTTTATCATAATCAACGATATTTCAACTGCGGTCTAGTGATCGAATAACTTAGATGTATATATATATATATATATATATATATATATATATATATATATATATATATATCAACATGTAATTGAATACAATGATTATCCAAGTGGGGACACTTGTAAAACCATTTTATAGAAATTAACGAACATAATATATATCATAATTACCATATACTAACATGTTGATAAACAATGATCGGATATAGAATATATCGCAATAGAGTTAATAATATATAATTCTAAAACCTCTTACTAATGTCCATTGCATAAAGGAAATGCAAAGGTAGGATACTTGCCTGATCTGTTGCTTACAATTCTCAACTTAGTTCTATCTTTTATACTGAAACCTATCATTAATAAGATCATTCGTTCGATTAGAATCACATATCATAACACACAACACTACTTATTGCAGCCAGCACATAACCTAATCACATTGCCACATACATTTCACAGTCATTACATCACAAAACAAATACATATACAGACACATTATGCAAGTCCAGATCAATTTCTAGAATATATCGGCGTACCGACGGCTTTATCGGGTAATTATCGAGTCTAAGACTTTATATCGTAGTTCAATATCTATTTAGACTATTTAAATAACAGTCAAAACATTTTTAAATGACTTACAATAATTTTTAAACAATTATCACAATTTATCATTTAATTTTCAAAACACCGGAATCATTATTAAATAATTTAAATATCAAATAATTCTATTATCATTAATATTAAAACATTAATGCACTATTTATTCAAATATTAAAAGTCATTAATTATAACTTAAAATATTTTTAATTCATTAATATCCTTTTAAATGATTTTTAAATAAATAAAACCATTTTAAACTATTTATTTAATATAATTATTAAATAAATCAAATATCATTAATATTAAAACATTAATATTTTTTCATGGCCAAATATCAAAAGTCATATTTTATAACTTAAAATATTTTTATAATACTTTAAATGATTTTTAAAATCATTAATTCTATTTTCCATAATTAATTTAATATATTTATTAAATAACTTAAACATCATTAATATTAATTAATTAATGAAATTTCATCACAAAGTATTAAAATTCATAGAAAATAACTTAAAATATTTTCTAACACAATAATATAATTTTTCATGAATTAAAACCATTTTTAAATAATTTATTTAATATTATAATTAAATAAATAAATACCTTTTATATTCCAAAAATACTAAATATTTATGAAATATATTAAATATTATTAAAAACTAATTTTCAGACCTTAAAATAATTTTTCAGAATTTATTTTATATTTTTAATAATTAAAAATAATTTTTCTCTATTTTTAATCAATTTTCAGAAAATACAAAAATTAAAATTAATAAAGTCTGTCGCTAAAGCCTATGGCGACAGAAAAGCGTCGCCTTAGGTGTTCTTGAGCCCAAGAACACTGACAGCTTCGTGTTCAAGGCGCTGACTTTGACGACTAATAAATCTGTGTTCCTGCAAGATCTGATTAATGTTAAGCTTTGATCGTGAAGTATATATGTAGAACTACAATTATGAACACTCATCTTGGTCATACAACAACATACCAGAAAGATCTAGACTCCCAAACTTCTTGTCGAGTCGTTGGTTTTTCTGGGTAACCCGTAAACCCGCATAGCCATACGGTGCTATATGAAGGTCGATTTTTATAGTTCTGTTCATAACTATGTTGTTATTAAGGTTCAAGTATGTTTTCCTTATGTCAGGTAACACATATGTAACATTATTTCAATCAGAGCACAAAACGATCGTCAGATTGAATCTGGTCAAACCTTTTCATAAACATTGTTCATACACTTTCTGGAAATTCCAGAAAAGTGTCTTTATGATCAGATGGACTACTTTGACCATCTGCTTCTATCGATCTGTTAATGTTTTAAGGAATAAAAAGGTATAGATATAAAGTTAATATGGCAAGCTACAACATTTATATAACAACATCATCAAATCACTTAACACCTGACAGATACAAGGCTTAGAATATCTTGTCAGATAACGAAAAATACCTTATGGGTTACCCAGAATTCTACCCGGTCATGGTCGGTCAACGACCTTTGACCGTTTAAAAAATGAAATCCAGACATCATAAAACCTTGATTCGAGTTGTAGATAAACGACCACATTATATAATACAAGTACTAACCTTCAAACAACAAAAATACATAACAGGCAAAGATTAAAGTGGTCTGACATTTAACTGTCAGACTCAAAAACAAAATTTTCCAGATTTTGAAAAACTTCAATTTTGAGTGTCTAGATGTTATGGATCTAGTGAATAACAACCTAGTACATCTATTAACACCTTATTCAACAAGATTAAACATAAAAACACCAAATCCAACTTAGCATACAAGATCAAATTGTAAAATTAGTTTTATACCTTTAAGAACCAATTCTTGATTCCATGTTTCTGATTTGTTGTTGTTGATCGTAATGTGTGTTGGGGACTGATATACTACGTATTTTCGTGGGTGAGAATAGAGAGAGGCTTTGTTGAACATTGGTTGTATAAATGGGCAATAATGTACACTTTTCTCTCTCTCTTAAATAATGAATTGATAATAATGCATAGCTTAATTAATTGAATCTGATATAATTGAGTGCTAGATGCTAAATTGGTAGGGTAGGATGTTTGCCATAATTTGCTAACAATAATGCACAATAAGTCACTAATAAGACAAAAGGGTATTTTAGTAATTTCCACACCAATAATTGAATTCCACCTTTAATAATGCACAAGGGTATTTTAGACTTTTCACTTTTAACCTCAAGGGCATTTTAGTCATTGATTATAACCCTTAGGGTTTAGGGTTTAGGGTTTAATACTTTAGAGTTTAGGGTTTAACCCTAAAGATTTAACAAATTAAATACAATAATTTAAAATTAGGGTTTTTAATAGAAATTAGGGGTTTTAAAATTAACAATTAGGGTTTCCTAATTATCTGTATATCTTACTAACACAGTAATTATGATTTCGAATTACAGAAATTCTAATACACAGTAAAATTCATATAACACAATTTGTGACGCCCCCAAAATAGGTATACATCACCCATCCTGAGTCACCACTTACATGGTACATAAAACAAATACAAACTAACTTATACAACATGAGCTGGGAGTTTTAAATACGCATATTGTCATCTAGACAGTATACAAACTCAAAAGGAGTCCTCATTACATTTATTGTCACACTATTTAATGTAATTGTGAGGACTACTAGCTAATCTTATCATCCGACCGATCACTCCGCTCCCCGACTAGTCCAAACCACGTTCTCATTTTTCCTCGAAGAGAACAGTGAAAGAAATGATGAGCTCAACTAGCCCAGTAAGAAATATTATGACTAAGATAATGAAGAATAAATTATCATTAGCTTTCAACATTGTTAAACTGATACAATATAACAAATATCAAGTTTAACTGCAGCGGAACAAGCAATCCATTAGAAGAGTCAAGTAGAGAATAAAATATATTATCTTCTATGATTTAAAAGTCCATCGTTGATATTTTATTCCTGTAATACTCATCAACAGTTCTTTGTTATACTTAAGACAAAAAGAACTTTCAACACTTGTCTTCACCTGAACCACTAAAGATGTTAGTTAAATTCACAATTCATATTTATAATAATGTGAATTAACAGTTCCTTCGCCACAAAGGTTTAATAGAACGCTTACTCAATATCCTTACCCCAAAGGTCAAGATATTCAAATGTAATAACAATGATCATACCAATCGCATTGTCATCTTCGCACTACAAAAGCCAAAGATATTCAAATTTATAAAACCAATGGTCATGATCATACCAATCAATTGCTTGTCAAATAAGACTACTTACCAAAGACATTCAACCGATAGCTAATGGTCGTGATCCCGCCAATCACATCATTGAATTATCCATGCACTACGTGAAAGTAATATGCACACAAGCCAATCATGTTTGATGATAAAGCATATACTTTGTAATAATCTTATTCATTTATTAATAAAAAGTATTAATTTATTAAAGGCTTTTAATTATCTACGATGATCTTTTTTATAATATGTGATAAACCCATAGTTTTAAGCAATGCTTTTAGAATAATGATGATGATCATTCTAATGAGATCTAAATTCTTAGAAAGCTTAAAACTAAAATAGTTCCCAATCATGGATTACTAAATTGGGAATTAGTGAATCCGGATAGATTGGTACATACGTTGCTTGCTCATTGGATGAGGATGATTGATCTCATGATCATTTGTGTGGAGACACTAAAGCAAGTATGTAGGTGCTTATTAGAGAATAAGTTCATTCGAACGTGGCTCGCTAAGGAATACCTAATGGAGTTTTATTTGCTTTCGTCAATAGGAATTCTCAGTAGTGATAGTAGTACAAGTAATCCTTGGACTTGAGATCATCATAGTATCTTATGTATGATGAGTTATACTTTGACTTATTCCTTAAGACCCTTAGGGTATATCAAAGGGTATGCTTGGGTATAATAAGTTATACATGGAGATAATGTATGATCAATAAAGAATCTACCACTTCTAATAAAAGAAGAGAAATGTCCTATGTGATTCGATAAATGACAACCCAAAGAGTCCTTGGCAATGCGTAATGAAATTAGAAAGGAGTTTCTAATTTGCATTATTTGAGTTGTGCATTTAAGAATCGAAAATACATATAATTAAATAAAATAAGATTTGACAAGAATTCCATGTCTTATATTTAATTGGGACATCAGATGGTGGAAGGATTGAATTGCATTTGAGTAACTATTTACTCAAAGGTTCTTTTATGATTAATGTTGAAATCTATATTATCCGGAAAGTCGTTGATCGCTAGGAGGCTTATCCCTATTGTAGAATAAATATTATTTATTTAAATAAATTATTTGTTTAATTTATTTATTTAAATAAGATTAGAATTATTCTAATTGATTTATTCACAACCGGTTTAATATGGAGAACCTAAAGGGTCACACCATAAAAGGAAGAATAATTATTTAAGAAGTTAATGGCATAATCGTAATAATATAGTTAAGTATATTTAATTTAATCTATGGTGATAGAATAAATTAAATAGCTTAATATTTATTATTTAATATTTTAGAAATATTAAATATAAATTAATAAGAGAGTCTTATTAATATTATTACAATTATTATTATTTTAATTTCTAAAAGAGTTTAGGAATTAATTTAATATAAGTACTCTCATTTATTCCTAATTGGATTAGGAAGGAAAATTAGTTAAAGGAGTTTAATTAATTATCCCTAATAAGATTAGGGAGCTTAATTAATTAAAAGAATTAATTAATTAAAACCCAATTCCTTAATTGTTAAGGTGGGTTGCCCACATCTATAAATAAGAGGAGTCTTATTATGGGTGGTATGGGTTGTTGATTTTTCAACATACGTAATAATTCCAATTGTTGGGAGAGTACACCCTTTCTATAGAGATAGAAAACTAGGGTTTGAGCCAAATACCCATCTTCTTGAATTTTCTTCTTCCTTGGTGGATCACCCTAGAGGCCAAATATTTGGGTGGCTAACGTTGATCAAAGGAAGGAACCAAACCCGTGGATTCAAGATTGAACGCGAAAGGATTTGGAGGTGAACTTGTACCTGAGGAAGCTCGATCTTCAAGGGTATGATTTATTCTTATCTTTTCGTTTAATTAATAATTATGCATAAAGGGTGATCCGGGTTTATGGTTTGTAAATTTTTAAACTCGATTTTACACGCTCAAGCACTTTTTATGCAATTTGATTGCGTTATGAATATTACAAACCTAATAAAGTGGCATCGAGAGCCAAACCTTTTACGCTAATTATTAATTGTTCAGATTTGATATGTATGTTATATGTGTTTAGAACAATTTAATTGGGCATAATTTTATCAGTATAAAATTTAAAATAAATAAATAAAAAGTAAAAAAATAAAACAATTATTAAAGGAAAAGCGGATATAATTATCCACGGAAATCAAGTTATTATCGTGAATCTCTCCTTTTAAAGAACCTGAAAGATTACTTGTTAAGGGATTCTTGTTGCTTGTTCTTCTCTGGGCACTAAATCAAGGGACTCATCTATCCGGTTTTAAATAGTCATATGGCCCATGTCCTTTGTATACATATATATATATATATATATATATATATATATATATATATATTAGATATATTAAAAACCCAATGATTCAAAGCAACAAGTTACTTAACAGAACAAATTTCTAATAAAGATCATGTTATTTTTTTTAAAAGGAACTTTCTAAGTTATATATATATATATATATATGTTCATTAATATATATATACATAGGTTTTATTATTATATATATATAATATTCATAATAATTTTATTATTAAAATAAAAATTTTATTTTAATACTAAAATAAAAAGTTTATTTTATATTAAAATATAAAGTTTATTTTAATTTTAAAATTAGAATTTCATGCTAACTAATTAGAGTTGGAATTGGATTCCATGATAACTAATTGGAGTTGAAATTGATCTTTCTTTAAATAAAAGAGTTTATTTAGATATGAAATAGATTTCATATTATTCAAAATAAAAGAGTTTATTTGTGAATAGGAAAGAAAATTCGTATTTCCTTAAATAAAGGAGTTTATTTAAATATGAAATAAGATTTCATATTATTCAAAATAAAGGAGTTTATTTGTGAATAGGAAAGAATATCCGTGTTTCCTTTAATAAAAGATTTTTTTTTATATGGAATTGGATTCCATAATTAATTAAAATAAAAGAGTTTATTTTAATTAAAGATTTTTTTTATTACATGGAATTGGATTCCATAATTAATTAAAATAAAGGAGTTTATTTTGATTAAAATTTTGATTAAAATAAAATAGTTTATTTTATTCAAAATTAGATAAATTAAAATAAAATAGTTTTATTTTGATTTAAATTTGGATTAAAATAAAGGAGTTTATTTTGATTCAAAAATAGATTTTATACTAACTAAATTTGCCCATTAAATGATATCAATATATATATTAAATATTTATTATTCATGAGATGAATGTTATTTATTGATACATATGATGATGTGTATGATAATAAATGGGATTGATTATGGATTATTGACGATGCGATTGGATTTTATTTTAGTTGGATGCATGAATGTATGGGGTTTTATTAAATGGGGTCTCTGCGTACCTCGTCTTCTCTAATTTTTCTAAATGTAAATTCTATCTCCCTCCTATGTACTTCCCCTTGACTGCTGATCAAGGTTTCTATTTATTTTAAAATAGTTTTGTAATAGGAATAGTTAGAATTAATTTTGAAGAATTAGAGATCAAGGAACAAGGAGCGCTTGAAGACTGGGGTTTGTAATGGAGCCAGGGTTTAAATGTAATAGTTATATTTAAATATTAATTTTTGCACCCCTAGAGGTTTGACCTTTTGGTTCACTTGGTGGCTCTAGTGAACCAAACTAGAATAAAAGTCCATAATCAATCCGGGTAGAATATAGTATTCTATATGTGCATGCTTATACTATATATATTATATATTATGCAAACATGCTTCGCATGTTCATTAATATGACGCGTATTTTATATATATGTGTATGCCGCTTAAACAAGATGAGACAAATTAATAACAAACCCCTCAAATTTTATATTAAGTCCTAAGCGTTCAAAGATATTTGGAATATCGAGCGTGCAGCTTTCAAAGCATGATAAAATTAATAGAGTATTAAATATTTAATATGAGTTTGTTGTGTCACCACAAGGCAAGTATTAAGTATTTAAGATGTTAATTTATCACATTTGATGCTTATAAAGAAAATTGAACAATATTGTTTTGTTGTGTCACCACAAGGATGATATTTTCTTTTTGAATATATGGAGTGCTAGGTTGGACTTAACTTGGATAATTTTGATTCGGATGTGCCACCACTTGATCAAAATAATCTAAGAAGCAAAATACAAGGAGTTGCATAGTTGATGTAATTGACAAAAGTTGTCTACCTATTTATTTATATATAGTTTGTTGTGTCACCACAAGGCTATATACATTTGAAATGGGATCCTTATTCTCACTAGCAAATCTTTAATTAGATTTTGCCTAACTATATAAGTGAGGGTAATATAGTTTGAAGAAAATAGTGGGAGATACCAATTTAAAAACAAGACCTAATTTATTTTGGTAATTAATAAAAGAATGTATGTTAAAATGTTGTTGATTACAAATTCATTTACGTAATTTTACAATGTATAAAATTACTATCATCTGCAAGCATATTAGATGCTAAATTAACCGATGAATTAAACGGATTGGTTAAGGAATTTGAGAATAGTTTCAAAGTGTGAAAAGCTATCTTATGTCCTTAATACACCTATCCCGCAGAATGGTTGCGCATAATGCCTCGAGGAAGACATTGCTACTTTTAGAAAGTGGCAAGATGATGCACAAATTGGCTCAATGCATCATGTTCGCATCTATGAGTAACGAGCTTCAGCCACAAGATGAAACTATGGATGCTCCTACTATATTCCCGCACATCAAGTAGTTGATGGTGAGGAAAGTAGGATGATAGATATCGACATATCTAAGGAGCTCTTCCGATCTAGAATGACCAATGACATGCACTACAAAGACAGATAAAAGTTCTTAACATAATCAATTTGATTGATCAATTAGGACAACTGGTTTTGTCATGGATGGAGAGTTGAGCCAAGATTTGATCTTGCACTCACTCCGGACTCATTTCATTAATTGTTGTGAATTTTTCATATGAACAAGCTAGATATCGCCATTTGATTTGCTTAACATATTGAAAATGTTGAGAGTCACTTTCCAACCAAGAAAGACCAAGTCTTCTTGGTAGGGGCCAAAGGATCTTCCAAAAGAAGAACGATTCAAAAGAAGGTAAATAGAAAGGCATAAACAAAGGATAATAGAACAAAACCGATACAAATAGCAAAGGAGTTTGCTTCCACCGCAATAAGCACGGACCGGAAAGAAAGCTGCGAGAAACATCTTGCAGAGGCTAACCAAAGAAGCTTAGTGAAGTTTGACATAATACGCTTTTTGTTCATGATTTAAAATAATTTTTCTTTAAGTCAAGGTTCTACTTGGGTATTGGATACCGACTTTGGTTATCATAAATATAGATTTATGAAGGGACCAAGCAGTAGAAAGCTAAACAAGTATAAGTAATCCTATGTGTGGGAAATGAAGCAAAGGTTGCAACATTAGCCATAGAAACTTATAGTTTAGCATCGCTTACTGCAGGCAAATCTATTAAGTCGATAAGTTGTTATTGTATTCCGGTTCTTGTTAAAATATTATTTCCATTTTATTGTTGGACAATGAAATCTTTGGTATTATAATTAAGAACAATTGTTGTTCTATTTATAATAATAATGTTTTGTATAGAACCGGAATATTACTTAATGGATTTTGTATACTTGACTTACGTGAAAAATTATTTTGTAAATCGAAACAAACTAGTATAAGAAAAGGAGATGATCATTCAAAGAGTTGAATGTATGTATTTGTTGAAATACAAGTGTGAATTATTTGAAAGGTTCAAAGAATTGAAGTGAAACAAATTGACAATGTATTGAGATTCTTTGATTAGATCAAGGAATAAATACTTGTGCAATAAATTTCTAGATCATCTCAAATGGTTTTCTCATAATGGACACATCGTCGATATGATAATAATTGATTGATGTATCCGAATGAAAAATCGTACCTTGTTGGACATAGATGCGGTCCATAATGATTTTACCGACATTCCAATATCCATACGGGATAATGTCCTAGAAATGGTTGCATATCTACGGAAAATGATAACCTCAAAATCCGCCCCAAGACTCCATAAAAGTTATGGATGGGGAGGATTCTAATCTTAAGTATGTTAAGATAAGGGTTGTCCAACTTATGTGAAAAGGTTTCAAAAGATAAGCTTGGGACAAGATTTGACAAATCTGATTTGTGGGACATCTTAAAGTAAGTTTAGGGTATATGTTCTATAATCCTACTTTAGCAAAAGGTGTTTATTACGAAACACGCTGCCTTCTAAGATAAAGGCGTTTATCATTGAAGGGGCTAGTGGGAGGATAATAGATCTTGAAGAGTTCAAGAACCACAAAACACTATAAGTCAAATAAGAGGAACCTATAGATAGACCTATTGTACCACAACTTAATCGTAAATCTGGAATAGTACCAAAGATACCTAGGAGGTATGGATTCATCATGGATGATGATGATGAGGTACACATCATAGAAGATGATGATCGAGTTACATTCGATGAGGTAAGACTTTAGTGTGTACAAAAGGGTCGGTGGGGAGCGTCGTGAAATTTCTAGTATTATATGTTGATATACTACGGATAAGGAATGACATACCAATGCTACAATCAAGAAGATAAAGTTGTCTAAACATTCCTCCATGAATGATTTGGAAGAGTATCTTAATTGGGGATATAAATCTATATAGATAGATTTAAGAGGATGCTCGACTTAACCCAAGGAACGTATATTCATTTGATGCTAAAGTCGTTTAGCATGGCAAACTCCAAGAGATGTCTCATGTAGATGAGCTATGGAGTGTATCTCTCTTAATAGTCCCCACAGACTCCTGAAAAGAGAGGTCGCATGAATGACAGTCATGTATGCAATGAAATATACGAGACCTGATGTTGATCGGTCATATTCTGGAGAAGTTCACTATGAGTCAGTGAAAAACATCTTAAAGTTCTTAACCGGCACTAAAGATGTGAGCATACATGGTGGGTCTAAATTAAAACTAGAGGGCTTAACAGACTCAAGTTTTTCAGACAGACCAAGATGACAGAAAATCCACTTTAAGGTAAAGCGTTATCTTGAACAATGGTGCAGTGAATTAGAAAGGTTCCAAACAGCAAAGAGTTGTTGGTTTAGCGATAAAGACAAAGTATATAGCTATAAATGAAGCTGCAAGTTGATTGTTTGGATTAAAAGTTCATTACGTAACTAGAAAAGTTCCTAAGTCTCATCTTGGATCTAAACATGTGTTGTGGCACTTTCATTTGATTGTTAGAATCATTGAAAGATGGGAAATCACTATAGAGATAGTGGACTCTTATGAACAACATTACATATCCATTAACTAAAGCTTATCCAATGACAGGATAATCGTCACTTGTAGAAGAAGAGTATGAGTTACCATGACGATTGGCTTTAGTGCAAGTGGGAGATTGAAAGTAATATGCACACAAGCCAATCATGTTTGATGATAAAGCATATACTTTGTAACAATCTTATTCATTTATTAATAAAAAGTATTAATTTATTAAAGGCTTTTAATTATCTACATGATCTTTGTTTTATAATATGTGATAAACCCATAGTTTTAAGCAATGCTTTTAGAATAATGATGATGATCATTCTAATGAGATCTAAATTCTTAGAAAGCTTAAAACTAAAATAGTTCCCCAATCATTGGATTACTAAATTGGGAATTAGTGAATCCGGATAGATTGGTACATACGTTGCTTGCTTTCATTGGATGAGGATGATTGATCTCATGATCATTTGTGTGGAGACACTAAAAGCAAGTATGTAGGTGCTTATTAGAGAATAAGTTCACCGAACGTGGCTCGCTAAGGAATACCTAATGGAGTTTTATTTGCTGTCGATAGGAATTCTGTAGTGATAGTAGTACAAGTAATCCTTGGACTTGAGATCATCATAGTATCTTATGTATGATGAGTTATACTTTGACTTATTCCTTAAGACCCTTAGGGTATATCAAAGGGTATGCTTGGGTATAATAAGTTATACATGGAGATAATGTATGATCAATAAAGAATCTACCACTTCTAATAAAAGAAGAGAAATGTCCTATGTGATTCGATAAATGACAACCCAGTAGTCCTTGGCCAAGGCAGAATGAAATTAGAAAGGAGTTTCTAATTTGCATTATTTGGAGTTGTGCATTTAAGAATCGAAATACATATAATTAAATAAAATAAGATTTGTGAAGAATTCCATGTCTTATATTTAATTGGGACATTGTATGGTGGAAGGATTGAATTGTACTGTAACTATTTACTCAAAGGTTCTTTTATGATTAATGTTGAAATCTATATTATCTGGAAAGTCGTTGATCGCTAGGGAGGCTTATCCCTATTGTAGAATAAATATTATTTATTTAAATAAATTATTTGTTTAATTTATTTATTTAAATAAGATTAGAATTGTTTCTAATTGATTTATTCATTGTAGGTTTAATATGGAGAACCTAAAGGGTCACACCATAAAAGGAAGAATAATTATTTAAGAAGTTAATGGCATAATCGTAATAATATGTTAAGTATATTTAATTTAATCTATGGTGATAGAATAAATTAAATAGCTTAATATTTATTATTTAATATTTTAGAAATATTAAATATAAATTAATAAGAGGAGTCTTATTAATATTATTACAATTATTATTATTTTAATTTCTAAAAGAGTTTAGGAATTAATTTAATATAAAATACTCTCATTTATTCCTAATTGGATTAGGAAGGAAAATTAGTTAAAGGAGTTTAATTAATTATCCCTAATAAGATTAGGGAGCTTAATTAATTAAAAGAATTAATTAATTAAAACCCAATTCCTTAATTGTTAAGGTGGGTTGCCCACATCTATAAATAAGAGAGTCTTATTATGGGTGGTATGGGTTGTTGATTTTTCAACATACGTAATAATTCTAATTGTTGGGAGAATACACCCTTTCTATAGAGATAGAAAACTAGGGTTTGAGCCAAATACCCATCTTCTTGAATTTTCTTCTTCCTTGGTGGATCACCTCTGAGGCCAAACATTTGGGTGGCTAACGTTGATCAAAGGAAGGAACCAAACCCGGTGGATTCAAGATTGAACGCGAAAGGATTTGGAGGTGAACTTGTACACCGAGGAAGTTTCGATCTTCAAGGTATGATTTATTCTTATCTTTTCGTTTAATTAATAATTATGCATAAAGGGTGATCCGGGTTTATGGTTTGTAAATTTTTAAACTTCGATTTTACACGCTTTGCACTTTTTATGCAATTTGATTGCGTTATGAATATTACAAAACCTAACACTACGGCCCGAGGATATTCGTTAGTATCACTAGTGGTCATGATCATGTCATACACCGTCCATCTTGAACTACGGTCAAAGCTATCAAACAACAAATCATCTTTGCACTACTGGTAAAAGATATTCAATAACATATCATCTTTGCACTATAGGCCAAAGATATTCAAAAACATATCATCTTTGCACTACGTGCCAAAGACATATAAATGTAAAACCAATAACCAACAAAGATAATAAATAATGGAAGAACAACAGACTTCACCGGTATACTAGAATCCGCGTATCTGAGTTATTCCAATGAATAATAAAGAATTGAATAATAGAAGAATTTCACCATGTATGTGATACTTCGCATAAACAGGTTATTCCAACATAATAATAAAGAATGGAATAACAATAGTTCTCTTCATGGATACGAAAGAAATAATACTCCTTACTATAATAATAATAATATCCCTTACGAATATTGAACGAAAATAATATTCCTTACGAATATTAAACGAAAATAATATTCCTTACGAATATTAAACAAATACAATGAATATTGAACGATAATAATATTCATATGAATATGAAAAATAATTTCTCTTCAGAATAAAAAAAATAATAATCCTTACTTTTGAAAGAAGAGTACTCCGACTGGTAGGGCGAGGATATACTCGAAGAAAATTTGTACTACGCTCAAAGCTTTCTTAAATTCTAAAGAAATATGCTCAAGATTATAGAAGGAGAATTCTCTGAACTTCTGGTGTGATTTCAATTCTAACTAAGCTTCCTATTTATAGGAAAATAGAATGCATAGTAACTAATCCATGAATGGTCCAGGGTTGATTTACTTTAATCGACGGTCATATTTAAAAGAAAATCTTTTAAATAAAATATAATATATTCTATTTTATATAAAAAGATTTTCTTACGCAAATCTTATCAGAAACTATGCAAACACTAGACACAATAAAATATAATGTATATTCTATATATATATATATATATATATATATAATTTATGTATATATATATATTATTAAAATCATAACCCATGTGCATCACCATGAATCACCTAAAAAGGTAAAATCTCCTGCAGGATTCTTTTAAATCAAGTAATATAAATATATATAGTATATATAAAATTAAGTTATTAACTCTTGAACCACGTGAATCAGGCTATAACTTAATGTATCCGTCAATTCGCAAAATCCTTTATTTATTCACGCGAATGTCCCACACGGAAAACAAAAAAAAATGTGCAGATTTACAAATCTCAATATATTACTCAAATATGATATATCTGGTATAGTGTGGACAATTATAAAGCAATTCCACAGGAATACTATTATCAGAATAATTAGTATAGTGCGGACCTATCATATGGAATTTTCAATACACCGTAATGCTCAGAAAAATATTATTGGAGCAACAAGTTGAGTACTGACCAAATATGGTAATATTCATACTAATGGTCACAGTTATTATTATAGTATCAGTATTGATATTAATATCCATATTAATGTTATGCGCTCAACTAGCCCATATGATATTATTGCTCTTCATGGACAGTTTACTATTCTCCTATTACTAGAATTATCAGAATATCCAAAGTTTACTATGCGTAATATAGGATTATTAATGAATATTATCCGTCCCCATAATTGTTTCATAACTATACTAATAATATGACAATGAATATCATACAATATACCATATATGATTTTTACCGATTATTTTATAACAACTTGCTTACCTTAAAAAATTTATACAACAATTTATGTAAAATTAAATTGTTCTAAACACATATCAATATATTTTATTTCATAAAAATTAGGGTCTCACACAATTACTACCCAGTCTTATCTCATAGCTGAATTTAATAATTAGGGTTTAACAACACAATATTAGGTTATGACCTAATTTACCACAATTGACCAATCATTATCTGTCCACACATATACAGTACATATTTATAGCCTTTGAAAAATTAATATACATATAATATTATATTATTATCATCATTCCTTATTCCAGAACCAGAGTTAGGGTTTATCAGACTAGTATTAGGGTTTATTAGTAACATTTAAAATTGTTCTACACATTAATATTACACACACATAACATACATATCTATAACACTGACAAATAATAATATAATATTATTATTCTCATTCCTTGATCAAAATCAAAAATTAAGGTTTGTATTCCATATCGATTTATTTGTCATATATAACATTATGAATTAAGTTAAATAATTAACTTAATTAATCAAATAAATTCATATAATAAAATAATTATTATAATAATGTTGTCATCATTTCATATATTATTTAATAATATCAAATCATGTTTTCATGGAAAATAATTAATAAAACATTTACGCTAAAAAATTAATTCTTTGTAAAAAGATAATTTGTAATAATTAATAATTCTAAAATTATTTCTAATTTTTCAAGAAATAAATATATTTGCATTTATCATTCACATTACTTGACACATATTCTCATCATTAAATAAATAAAAAAAAATTATACGCAAAATTTTTGATTTAATTTTATAGAAAATATCGGGATATTACATTCACCCTCCCTTATAAGGATTCCGTCCCCGGAATCACCGTTTAAAACCTATACTTGCCAGGGTACATAACATACATAATCATTATAAGTAGATCTCGATCAAAATTGATCGAACCGATCTTTAACTATTCACATAACGCTTGTCTATCTGCTTATATGGAAAATTGATTTCTAATAGAACTCAATTTCCTCCTTCAAAATAATTTATAAAATAATATACTATATATATAAGAAAATAAAATTGGTTCGAGTAATACCTGGAGTTGCATCCCCGATCGCTACTGGATTCACGAACGATCGTGTTGAAGACATTTCGCATGTTAATTTCGTTGGTGTGCTTGTTGAAGTTGGTCCGTTATGCTTGATATCCTGCATTGTCATTTCTCGCATTCGCATTCCTTATCTCCTTCTCCTTCTTGAATAATCTTTCACCTTATACTCCATTGATTCACAAATAAAACACCCACTATACATTCTTGGATTGAGGCAGTTGGAAGAGATATGTCCTTACGCCCACACACATAAAGACACAAATTTTTCTTTATCTTATTTCCTTTTATCGTATAGGTGGTAAAAGTTGTCTTTTGCCCTTCCGTTATCCTAACTATCACAAATGCTTCTACTTAAGTCACTTGATCCTCTACATCCTAGCAATAGGACCGCCTTGAAGTCTTTGGACGTTCGACGTTCGATTATCTGGTTGATCTTCATTCTTTGGTATTACATTGCTGCGTATAGCTTGATCGTCCATATTCACAAGATTCTCGTATCGGATCCGGTTGTCCTCCATCTTTGTTGACAAATTCTTACGCCCTTTGGTTTTGTTTTTCGTCTCGATTGTCATAATAATAAGTAAATTATTCTTTATTACCTTACATTCTAAGCCATATCGTATCCGTTCGACTATATAACACAAAATTTTCTACTCAAATAATCATATATTCAAAACATTAGATTCTGAAAATTTGGTTTACTATATTAACAAATATTCAGATAATTATCTACTATCTTTATACCAACTTATTTCATTAATCCAACATAGACTCATATTCATAGCACTTGACATACTTATATACATATCGCTTTAAACATCTGTTATCCCTTTGTGACTCAAGAGTCAGGAATCACTGACATAACTTATACAAAGTATTACATTACACCAACATACCTATCATATACACCACCTAAAATCATACATATTCAACTAATACTAATACCACTTATTTCTTACGCCATCACTAAGGATCAATTGCTTAGTATCTTATCTATTCCCATCATCCTCAATAATCTATTTACACTAAACTGTACCTAACTCGTCTAACTTATAACACATTATGAGTTTAAGAACTCACCACAAACATATGAGTTTAAGAACTCGACATTTACCACATATTCTTTAACTATATTTTACCTATCTGCTATACTTATCGTTTCTGGATCATGTACTACACTTTTCCATAATATCCACCTCATTGAGGTAGCTTTTAATGTGAGCCTCTATTTCAGCTATTGGCTTTGATATTGGCTCGGTCTTGGAGATATGCTTGACTTATTCTTTACGACTGAGGGTATCCTAATCCTTTCTATCGACATCTACACAAACTATCTTAATTAGCACTTAATATATACACATGACATATAATAGTTTTTATATGAGTTATCTTTTATTTTATTTGACGATGAATTTATTCAATTCATCTCTTAATAAACTCTATATGAGTTAATTATATTTTTAACGTTTCTCTCTGTTCCAAGGTTATAGCCTAAGGTCTAACCCACCTAAGGTTTTTAACCTTAAAGCTCTGATACCAACCTGTAACGCCCCCAAATCCGGGTACTTGAAACTCAAACTCGGTGCTTTACGATATCATTTCTATGAGCGGAATAATACTAATAATAATAATAATAATAATAATATGAATTTTAAATTTAACTTACATTTATCATAGTCTAATCCCAAGTACGCAACCTTTGCTACATAATATATTACATGATAGATAATAAATACCATGGTACATATATTATCTAACCATTACAAAAGATACAATTAAACATATTACATTTGTTTTCCTTTTCACTTGTTCTTTATTTGTACCTTAGGTTGATCATGCTTAGCTGAAAACATTTAAATTTAAGTAAGGATGAGCATTTGAGTGCCCAACAAGTAATAACAATTATAAGTATAATTAGCTGAAAGAAATAAATGTTTTCTTTGTATATCACTTCTACAACGAATTAATAGTTGTGAGAAGTAAACCGAATCAATCATAACCATCTATCGTTTCTATACCAAAACTTTTGAATCTACATTATTGACTATATATATAGGGTAGTCGACATATTATGAACATTGTTTTTACATTTTCAAAATGGTTAGGCGAAATTCTTCTCGCAAATCGTCATAACTTACAGACACGAGGATGTACATCCATAGACCTGTATTGATTAATACTACATACAAGAACGTTGTTATCGTTCACTCTGTCCGCCTTGGGCGCATAAAAGTTTTCCCATATTCGGGATGTTCATACTTAGACTTGAGTCCAAACCAAAAGAAATTTGATTGGATACAAAAAGGTTTTATCATAATCAACGAAATTTAAGAATCTGTGTCTAGCTGATCGAATAGCTTAGATGTATATATATATATATCAACATGTAATTAAATCTGATGATTATCCAAGTTGGGACACTTGTAAAACTATTTTATAGAAATTAACGAACATAATATATATCCGAATTACCATATACTAACATGTTGATAAACAATGATCATATATAGAATATATCGCAATAGAGTTAATAATATATAATTCTAAAACCTCTTACTCATGTCCATTGCATAAAGAAAATGCAAAGGTAGGATACTTGCCTGATCTGCTGCTTACAATTCTCAACTTAGTTCTATCTTTTATACTGAAACTTATCATTAATAAGATCATTCGTTCGATTAGAATCACATATCATAACGCACAACACTGGTTATTGCAGTCAGCACATAACCTAATCACATTGCCACATACATTTCACAGTCATTATATCACAAAACAAATACATATAAAGACACATTATACAAGTCCAGATCAATTTCTAGAACGTAATCTTGCATCAAGCGCTTTTATCGGGTAATTATCGAGTCTAAGACTTTATATCGCAGATTCAATATCTATTTAGACTATTTAAATAACGATCAAAACATTTTTTAAATGACTTCTGATAATTTTAAACAATTATCACAATTTATCACGAATTTTCAAACACTTTGGAATCATTATTAAATAATTTAAATATCAAATAATTCTATTATCATTAATATTAAAACAAGTAATGCACTATTTATCCAAATATTAAAAGTCATTAATTATAACTTAAAATATTTTTAATTCATTAATATCCTTTTAAATGATTTTTAAATAAATAAAACCATTTTTAAACTATTTATTTAATATAATTATTAAATAAATCAAATATCATTAATATTAAAACATTAATATTTTTCATGACCAAATATCAAAAGTCATATTTTATAACTTAAAATATTTTTATAATACCTTAAATGATTTAAAAATCATTAATTCTATTTTCCATAATTAATTTAATATATTTATTAAATAACTTAAACATCATTAATATTAATTAATTAATGAAATTTCATCACAGTATTAAAATTCATAGAAAATAACTTAAAATATTTTCTAACACAATAATATAATTTTTCATGATTTTTCATGAATTAAAATCATTTTAAATAATTTATTTAATATTATAATTAAATAAATAAATACCTTTTATATTCCAAAATACTAAATATTTATGAAATATATTAAATATTATTAAAACTAATTTTAGGACCTTAAAATAATTTTTCATAATTTATTTTGTATTTTTAGTAATTAAAAACAATTTTTCTCTATTTTTAATCAATTTTTGAAAAATACAGAAATTAAAATTAATAAAGTCTGTCGCTAAAGCCTATGGCGACAGAAAAGCGTCGTCTTAGGTGTTCTTGAGCCCAAGAACACTGACAGCTTCGTGTTCAAGGCCCTGACTTTGACCACTAATAAATCTGGGTTACTACAAGATCTGATCAATGTTAAGCTTTGATCGTGAAGTATAAATGTAGAACTAAAATTATGCACACACATCTTGGTCATACAACAACATACCAGCAAGATCTAGACTCCCAAACATCTTGTCGGAGGCATTGCGGGTTTTACGGGTAACCGTAAAACCAAACGATTGCGTGGTGCTATATTGAAGGTCGATTTTTTATAGGCTCTGTTCATAACTATTTTGTTATTAAGGTTCAACTATGTTGTCCTTATGTCAGGTAACACATATATAACATTATTTCAGTTAGAGCACAAAAAGATCGTCAGATTGAATTTGGTCAAACCTTTTCATAAACATTATTCATACACTTTCTGGAAATTCTAGAAAAGTGTCTTTGTGATCAGATGGACTACTTTGACCATCTACTTCTATCGATCTGTTAATGTTTTAAGGAATAAAAAGGTATAGATATAAAGTTAATATGGCAGGCTACAACATTTATATAACAACATCATCAAATCACTTAACACCTGACAGATACAAGGCTTAGAATATCTTGTTAGACAACGAAAAATACCTTCTGGGTTACCCAGAATTCTACCCGGTCATGGTCGGTCAACGACCTTTGACCGTTTATAAAATGAAATCCATACATCATAAAACCTTGATTCGAGTTGTAGAAAAACGACCACATTATATACTACAAGTAACAACCTTCAAACAACAAAAATAAATAACAGGCAAAGATTAAAGTGGTCTGACATTTGACTGTCAGACTCAAAAACAAAATTTTTTAGATTTTGAAAAACTTCAATTTTGAGTGTCTAAATGTTATGGATCTAGTGAATAACAACCCAGTACATCTATTAACACCTTATTCAACAAAATTAAACATAAAAACACCAAATCCAACTTAGCATACAAGATCAAATTGTAAAATTAGTTTTATACCTTTAAGAACCAATTCTTGATTCCATGTTTCTGATTTGTTGTTGTTGATCGTGGGGCTGTGTTTTGGGACTGATATACTCTGTATTTTCGTGGGTGAGGATAGAGAGAGGCTTTGTTGAGCATTGGTTGTATAAATGGGCAATAATGTACACTTTTCTCTCTCTTAAATAATGAATTGATAATAATGCATAGCTTAATTAATTGAATCTGATATAATTGAGTGCTAGATGCTAAATTGGTAGGGTAGGATGTTTGCCATAATTTGCTAACAATAATGCACAATAATTCACTAATAAGACAAAAGGGTATTTTAGTAATTTCCACACCAATAATTGAATTCTACCTTTAATAATGCACAAGGGTATTTTAGACTTTTCACTTATAACCTCAAGGGCATTTTAGTCATTGGTTACAACACTTAGGGTTTAGGGTTTAACCCTAAAGATTTAACAAATTATATACAATAATTTAAAATTAGGGTTTTTAATAGAAATTAGGGGTTTTAAAATTAACAATTAGGGTTTCCTAATTATCTGTATATCTTACTAACACAGTAATTACGATTTCGAATTACAGAAATTCTAATACACAGTAAAATTCATATAACACAATTACTACCCAGTCTTATCTCATAATTGAGTTTAATAATTAGGGTTTAACAACACAATATTAGGTTATGACCTAATTTACCACAATTGATCAATCATTATCTGTCCACACATATACAATATATATTTATAGCACTGAAAAATTAATATACATATAATATTATATTATTATCATCATTCCTTATTCAAAACCCGAGTTAGGGTTTATCGGACTAGTATTAGGGTTTATTAGTAACATTTAAAAGCATTTCTACCCATTAATATTACACACACATAACATACATATCTATAACATCGACAAATAATAATATAATATTATTATTCTCATTCCTTGATCAAAAATCAAAATTAAGGTTTGTATTCCATATCGATTTATCATCATATATATAACATTATTAATTAAGTTAAATAATTAACTTAATTAATCTGAAATAAATTTATATAATAAAATAATTATTATAATAATAATGTCATCATCATTTCATATATTATTTAATAATATCAAATCATGTTTTCATGGAAAATAATTAATAAAACATTTACGCTTACAAAATTAATTCTTTGTAAAAAGATAATTTGTAATAATTAATAATTCTAAAATTATTTCTAATTTTCAAGAAATAAATATATTTGCATTTATCATTCACATTACTTGACACATATTCTCATTATTAAATAAAAAAAAATTATCTTAAAATTTTGATTTAATTTTATAGAAAATATCGGGATATTACATTCACCCTCCTTATAAGGATTTAAGTCCCGGAATCACCGTTTAAAACCTATACTTGCCGGGGTACATAACATACATAATCATTACAAGTAGATCTCGATCAAAATTGATCGGCCCGATCTTTAACTATTCATGAGCACGCTTGTTCATATCTGCTTATACGGAAAATTGATTTCTAATAGAACTCAATTTCCTCCTTCAAAATAATTTATAAAATAATATACTATATATATAAGAAAATCATGTATAAGAAAATAAAATTGGTTCGAGTAATACCTAGAGTTGCATCCCCGACTGCTACCGATTCCTGAACGATCATGTTGAAGACGCTCGCGGTTAATTTTGTTGGTGTGCTTGTTGAAGTTGGTCCCGTTGTCGCTAATGTCCTGCTGTCATTTCTCGCATTCGCATTCCTTATCTCCCTTCTCCTTCTTGAATAATCTTTCACCTTATACTCCATTGATTCATAAATAAAACACCCACTATACATTCTTGGATTGGGACAGTTGGAAGAGATATGTCCCTTCTGCCCACACACATAGCACACAAACTTTTTCTTTATCTCATTTCCTTTTATCGTATAGGTGGTAAAAGTTGACTTTTGCCCCTTCCGTTATCCTAACTATTACAAACGCTTCTACTGAGTCACTTGATCCTCTACATCCTAGTAATAGGGACCGCCTTGAAGTCTTTGACGTTCGACGTTCGATTATCTAGTTGATCTTCCGCGGCTGGTATTCTTTTCTGCATAGCTTGATCGTCCATATTCGCAAGATTCTATATCGGATCTGGTTGTCCTCCATCTTTGTTGACAAATTCTTCTGCCCTTTGGTTTCGTTTTCGTCTCGGTGTCATAATCGTAAATTATTCTTTATTACCTTATATTCTAAGCCATATCGTATCCGTTCGAGATATAACACAAAATTTTCTACTCAAATAATCATATATTCAAAACATTAGATTCTGAAAATTTGGTTTACTATATTAACAAATATTCAGATAATTATCTACTATCTTTATACCAACTTATTTCATTAATCCAACATAGACTCATATTAATAGCACTTAACATACTATAGCACATATCGCTTTAAACATCTGTTATCCCTTTGTGACTCAAGAGTCAGGAATCGCTGACATAACTTATACAAAGTATTACATTACACCAACATACCTATCATATACACCACCTAAAATCATACATATTCAACTAATACTAATACGACTTATTTCTTACGCCGTCACTAAGGATCAATTGCTTAGTATCTTATCTATTCCCATCATCCTCAATAATCTATTCACACTAAACTGTACCTAATTCGTCCAACTTATAACACATTATGAGTTTAAGAACTCACCACAAACATATGAGTTTAAGAACTCGACATTTACCACATATTCTTTAACTATATTTTACCAATCTGCTATACTTATCGTTTCTGGATCATGTACTACACTTTTCCACAAAATCCACCTCATTGAGGTAGCTTTCAATGTGAGCCTCTATTTCAGCTATTGGCTTTGATATTGGCTCGGTCTTGGAGATATGCTTGACTTATTCTTTACGACCTGAGGGTATCCTAATCCTTTCTATCTGACATCTACCCACAAACTATCTTAATTAGCACTTAATATATACACACAACATATAATAGTTTTATATGAGTTATCTTTTATTTTATTTGACGATGAATTTATTCAATTCATCTCTTAATAAACTCTATATAAGTTAATTATATTTTTAACGTTTCCCTCTGTTCCAAGGTTATAGCCTAAAGTCTAACCCACCTAAGGTTTTAACCTAAAGCTCGATACTAACACCAGCACGCCCCCAAATCCGGGTACTTGAAACCCGAACTCGGTGTTTTACGATACCATTTCTATGAGCGGAATAATACTAATAATAATAACAATAATTTGAATTTTAAACTTAACTTACATTTATCGTAGTCTAATCCCAAGTCACGGAACCTTTGCTACAATATATTACATGATAGATAATAAATACCATGGTCATATATTGTCTAACCATTACAAAAGATACCATTAAACATATTACATCATTTTCCTTTTCACTTGTTCTTCATTGTTGTACCTTAGGTTGATCATGCTTAGATGAAAACATTTAAATTTAAGCAAGGATGAGCATTTGAGTACCCAGCAAGTAATAACAATTATAAGTATAATTAGCTGAAAGAAATAAATGTTTTCTTTGTATATCACTTCTACAACGAATTAATAGTTGTGAAGTAAACTGAATCAATCATAACCATCTATCGTTTCTATACCAAAACTTTTGAAACTACGTATTGACTATATATATAGGGTAGTCGACATATTATGAACATTGTTTTCTGTTTTCAAAATGGTTAGACAGAAATTCTTCTGCAAACCGTCATAACTTACGGGCACGAGGGTGTACATCCCATGGACCCTGTATTGATCAATACTACATACAAGAACGATGTTATCGTTCACTCTGTCCGCCTTGGGCGCATAAAAGTTTTCCCATATTCGGGATGTTCATACTTAGTCTTGAGTCCAAACCAAAGAAATTTGATTGGATACAAAAGGTTTTATCATAATCAAAGATATTTACGAATCGTGTCTAGGTGATCGAATAGCTTAGATAGATATATATATATATATATATATATATATATATATATATATATATATATCAACGTGTAATTGAATACAATGACTATCCAAGTGCGACAGTTGTAAAACCATTTTATAGAAATTAACGAACATAATATATATACGAATTACCATATACTAACATGTTGTTAAACAATGATGGGATATAGAATATATCGCAATAGAGTTAATAATATATAATTCTCGAAACCTCTTACTCATGTCCATTGCATAAAGGAAATGCAAAGGTAGGATATGTGAGACCCCATATTTTATCAATAAAGATTTAAATTTTGTGAAATAATTTTTAATATTATGGTGTGAATTTAAGATAATATTATAGTTGTGGGTAGTATTTATAAATTTTACAAAAGTATGCAAGTTGTTATAAAATATTCGTTTGGTGGGGAATATTCTTTTTGTCGGGGAATATTAAATGCGACGGCTCAATCATTGGTGGACCCCTAAATGAATTATTGTCAGATTGAGAAAACGACAAAAAATATTTTATAAAAATAATGGCGGAGGTGTTACTGAATTAAAAGCTGTTGAACTACCGGTGGTAAAAGAAATGCGATGTCTGGCGGGGGTTGCGTAGTAGCTACCGGTATTGATTATTGATGCTTACGTGAGAAGTCACTCATTTATGCTTAATTATTGCTACGATAATTCTTTGCATCATATCTCTTATATTATTGATTCAATTATTGTCACAATTATCATCGTATAATATGTTATAGTATTAAATCAATAATTGAGGCGATGAGTTATAAATGATTAATAATTGTTGAAAGATTAAATATGTGTTGATTAAAAATAAAATGATTTGTGGTAAGTTTGATTATTTTATGGGGGCTCGTATGTCATCATCTAAGAGTCTCTTAAATCGATAGTAATTACCTTTGTGAATAGTAATTATCTTCGTCCAATAGTAATTACCTTCGTCGATAGTAATTACCTTTGTGAATAGTAATTATCTTTGTCGATAGTAATTACCTTCGTCAATAGTAATTACCTTTGTGAATAGTAATTACCTTCGTCAATAGTAATTACCTTTACCAGCGTCGAACCACTTGTCGTTTCACATTACTGAGGCGTCGAACCACTTGTCGTTTCACATTCTGGCCGAACCACTTGTCGTTTCACATTCTGGCGTCAAACCACTTTTCTTTTCACATCACGGTCGTCGAGCTACTTCCACTTTCACATGGCGGTCTTAAGCTAGAAATCTTCTATAAATAGAGGCCTAGTGCTTCATTATTTTCACAAATTCACTAAAACTAGAGAGAAACTATAGAGAGAAAGAAGAAAAGTATTCTCGCTACTTCACCTTGCCGATATTCGGTTCTTCTAAGGTAGGGAATATTATTTGTTGTACCCGTAAGGGGTGTTATTCTTTCTTATTCATGAAGAGAATCATTGTTATTCCATTGCTTATTATTCTCATTGGAATAACTTCGTATCGCGTGTTTACCTATACTTGGTGACATTCTTCTATTATTACATTGAAACATCACATGCATGCGTTTTACATGGGACACAGTTCCATTCTTTATTATTATTCATTTGGAACATCACATGCGTGTGTTTTACAGGACACGGTTCCATTGTTTATTATTCAGTATTTATTATTACTGTTGGATCATCACATTCGGTGTGAATTTCACACGACTGGTTTAGATTATTATTATTACATTGGAATAACACATACATCTGCAAATACCGCATGCATGGTGATTTCTTTTGTTATTCCATTCTTTATTATACTCGATTGGTTAAATCTTTGACTTTATACTCCATGAAATTAGTGGAATATCCTTGATATTTGCGCTTCATCGATATCTTTTCATGGAAATATTCTTACGATCATTTTGAATTTTACTCTACAAAAGCAGTATCATTTTGACAATTTGGACGTTAATAATTCTGGATAAAATAATTCTTGAACTTGTTTTATTGAATTATTATGTCATTATCATCATCCTCATGTTATATTATGTTATCTTGACTTACGTGTATAGATGAACTTAGTATGATTATGACCGAGGATCATTCGGTATAATCGTGGCTTGTTATAAATGATGTGATAAAAGTCCTCGGTGGCACGTAATGCAATGATGGATAGTTTTGGTATGATTATGACCGGGGTGATTCGGTATAGTCATGACCATTGATAATTTGATGAATATCCTTGGCCGTAGTGCGGGGTGATTCGATGATGTGGATTATTTATTAAAGTGAGTCTCGGCTATACTTGATGATGAAAAACCTTTTAAAACCTAAAAGATAGTAGACTTTATTCTCTACTTTGACTCTTTTAATGGATTGCTTATTCCTTTGCAGATTAAACTTGTTGTCTTTTGTATTTTATCGGTTTAACCTTTGTTGAAGGCTAATGATAAATTATTTTGCATTATCTTAGTCATAATATTTCTTCTTGGGCTAGTTGAGCTCACCCCTTTCTTTCCTTTCTCTCTTGAAATGAGAACATATTTGGGACTTAGTCGGGGAGCGGAGTAATGGTCGAGAGGATATCATTAGTAGTCCTCACTATTACGTGAAATAGTGTGATAATAGTAGTAATGAGGACTCCTTTTGAGTTTGTATAATATCTAGTAGACAATATTTGTATTCAAACTCATAGTTTATGTCGTATTATTACCACAGCATGATTATATTAGTAAGTTGTATTTGAATTTATGTACCATATAAGTGGCGACCCAAGATGGGTGGCGTATACCTTATTTTGGGGGCGTCGCGGTTGGTATATCGAGCTTAGGATATGATCCACGGCTAAGATGTGAGAATAGTACTAGAGGGGAGAGGCGGGAATTACTTTCGCTAGTATGACCTACCTAAATTTATTTGGTATTTAATTGGTCATTCGAGTATAGGGATAATATTTGATATATTAATTAACCCTTTTGCTTCACATTTCCTTTCGTGTAATAAGAGTGTAGTTAGGTTCGGAGGGGTACTTGATTGGAATAGAGCGGTGGTCATCATTTAGTAGTTATATTTGGTGAATCAACTAGGGTGAGGCGAACCCAACGTTGGAAGAGTGTTTTGCCACTATCATACAAGATGTCTAATGACATACAACATTGTGTCATCATAAAAGGCGAGGGTTGTGCTAATCCACTTCTTGAGTATATTTACTGAGCACTACCTATATGATCTTGGTGTTTGTTTGAAGTATAATTCTCAATTTGAGACGGTGGAGATAATGATAAATCAAGAGAAGACTCACCATTGGGAAGAATATGATAGTAATCTTCTCATTTTTCTTTGGGGTCATTGGGTAAACCAAGGATAATTACGTGGCCATATGATATCTATCATAACCTAGAAGCATGGCCTCCCATATACGAAGGTTTCCTTGAGCACTTCCCAAAGATTTTAATTTCTAAAAGCAGTTTTTGACTATACATTTATGTAAGGTGTCATTGTGACGTCTTTATCCAAAGTTGGGATGAAAGTCACGGTTGGTATCAATGTAACGTCTTATCCAAGTCTTGGATAAGAGTAGTAGTTTTGAATGATATTTCTATTATTAATAAATTTCTTGGCGTATTCTTGAAGACTTCCTAGCCTACCCTAGAGCGTGAAATCGAAATTTTGTATTGACCCTAGTACAAAAACCCATTTCTTAAACCTCAAATATTTCTTCAACTAAAAGGATGCATTTACGTGGATTATGATGAAAGTCATAATAAAAGTATAAATGATAAAAATCATGGGTATATGAAGTATTAGTAAGTTTTAAGATGAGTTATGTTGGTTAGTATGTGAAAACATGAAAGTTTATTAGAAATCATAAAGAGTTGAAAATCGATTTTGGTGAAAAGCGTAACATAAAATTCAATTGACCATATCTCTATTATATTTTGAATTTTTGAGTATGGTCAAGTCCTAGAGTTAGATCTATGAGTTACCTAACTAATCCAAGTGGAATTACAGGAAAAGGTGTTGTAGATTTTTGTGTGGACTGATTTTAGCAAAGGAGTGCAAAGCTGCAAAAAGCAAGAAAAAAGGCTGTTGCCATGATTTTAGACGGGCTGTTTCGGCCACTTAAATTATGAGAAAAATTCTGGCCTTTTGGGACATGAAGGTATATGGTATAAAGTACCTCCTGTCCAAAAATGAGCTCATTCTGACTTAAAATGAGCAAGTTATGACTATTTCAATATTTAGGTTTTTCCGAATAAAACGCTATAACTTAGGAGTTCTATAACTCAGATGACCATGAAATTTAAACTAGAAGCTCACGTTAACATGTGTAAGGTCCTGCCAAGATTTGGGAATTTTGGAGTTAAACTTGAGGTAGCTAATTTCTTAAGGAATTAATTAGAAATTGATTTTTGAAAAATAGTAAATGAATTTTAAAAATTCCGAGAAAAATATATTTTCATTATGGGACTATATTATGCTAAAACCCAGAAAAGAAATATTTTTGGGACTGATTTGGTATTTTTTATGAAAATAGTTTAATTACAAACATATGAGTTAAATATGTTATGTGAAGTAACAAAAGTTGAAAATAGGATTTTTATGGTAGAGAATCCTATATAGAATATATGCATATTTTTTGATGAGGATTTGATAATTGGTGATGATATCTTATGAGTATGACATTTTGAATGATTAAATGCATTATATGGTAAAAGCATAAACAATTGAGATAAATTGTTTATAAATTTAGAAGTGATTAAAATATTGTTATAATATTAATGATATTAGATTATGAGATTATTAAGTGATTGATAACATGGGGATATTCTTGAATCTGGATAAATTATATTATAAATGTTTAATATTTATCCTTTATCTCATTTGATTGATTCTTTATATCGTTATCCTCATGCTTATATTATGTTGAAAGTCATCTACATGGCTGTAGTGCATAGATGGACTTGGTATGATTATGACCGAGGATTGTTTCGGTATAATCATAACCGTAATTGAAAACACGATTATCTTTGGTAGTAGTGCATGGATAATTTGTGGTCGTGATACTAATGAATATCATTGGCACGTAGTGCGGGGATGATTCGATGATATGGATTAATTATTGGTGAGTCTCAAAGCAATGAAATATTAATTCATGGATGTGGTAAAAGTCGTCTTTAGTAGTAGTGCATTGATAGACTTGGTATGATTATGACCAAGGATTATTCGGTATAATCATGATCAGTAATTGAAAACACGAATATCCTTGGCCAATTAGTGCATGGATAATTCGTGGGTTGTGATACTATTAGTGAGTCTCGATATTATTGGTTTTCTGAGTTGTATATCTTTGGCTGTAGTGCAGATGAATTGTGAATAAATATCTTTTGGTGGGATTGCAAAGATGAATTTAATGTTTTCAAGCGATAAAGGTATTCAAGGTATCCTCACCTCTTTATCATACAGTGCGTACCCTAATTTCGAGGGCTGAAATTCCATAAGGAGGGAGATTGTGAGACCCCATATTTTATCAATAAAGATTTAAATTTTGTCGAAATAATTTTTAATATTATGGTGTGAATTTAAGATAATATTATAGGTGTGGGTAGTATTTATAAATTTTACAAAGTATGCAAGTTGTTATAAAATATTCGTTTGGTGGGAATATTCTTTTTGTCGGGGAATATTAAATACGACGGCTCAATCATTAGTGGACCCCTAGCGAAATTATTGTCGGATTGAAAAAGCGACAAAAATATTTTATAAAAATAACGGCGGAGGTGTTACAGTTAAAAGCTGTTGAACTACCCGGTGGTAAAAATACGAATGTCTGTGAGGGTTGCGTAGTAGCACCACAGTATTGATTATTGATGCTTACATTGAGAAGTCACTCATTTATGCTTAATTATTACTACGATAATTCTTTGCATCATATCTCTTATATTATTGATTCAATTATTGTCACAAAGATTATCATCGTATAATATGTTATAGTATTAAATCAATAATTGAGGCGATGAGTTATAAATGATTAATAATTGTTGAAAGATTAAATATGTGTTGATTAAAAATAAAATGATTTGTGGTAAGTTTGATTATTTTATGGGGGCTCATATGTCATCATCTAAGAGTCTCTTCGTCAATAGTAATTACCTTTGTGAATAGTAATTATCTTCGTCGATAGTAATTACCTTCGTCGATAGTAATTACCTTTGTGAATAGTAATGATCTTTATCGATAGTAATTACCTTCGTCGATAGTAATTACCTTTGTGAATAGTAATTACCTTCGTCGATAGTAATTACCTTTACCAAAGCGTCGAACCACTTGTCGTTTCACATTACAAAGCGCCGAACCACTTGTCGTTTCACATTACAGTGATCGAACCACTTGTCGTTTCACATTACAAAAGCGTCAAAACCACTTTTCTTTTCACATCACCGATTCGTCGAGCCACTTGCCTTTTCACATATGGCGGTCTTAAGCTAGAAATCTTCTATAAATAGAGGCCTAGTGCTTCATTATTTTCACGAATTCACTAAAACTAGAGAGAGAAACTATAGAGAGAAAGAAGAAAAGTATTCTCGCTACTTCACCTTGCCGATATTGAGTTCTTCTAAGGTAGGGAATATTATTTGTTGTACCGTAAGGGTGTTATTCTTTCTTATTCATGAAAGAAGCTGTTGTTATTCCATTGCTTATTATTACATTGGAATAACTTTGTATCATGTGGTTTACCCTATACTTGGTGACATTCTTCTATTATTACATTGAAACATCACATGCATGCGTTTTACTGGTGGGACACAGTTCCATTCTTTATTATTATTACATTGGAACATCACATGCGTGTGTTTTACACAGGACTGGTTCCATTGTTTATTATTTCGCATTTATTATTACATTTGGAATATCACATGCGTGTGTTTTACAGGACTGGTTCCATTGTTTATTATTCAGGTATTTATTATTTTGTTGGATCATCACAGCCGGTGTGAATTTCACGACGACTGGTTAGATTATTATTATTACATTGGAATAACACCATCATCTCAATCACCGCATGCATGGTGATTTCTTTTGTTATTCCATTCTTTATTATACTCGGTTGGTTAAATCTTTGACTTCTATACTCCATGAAATTAGTGGAATATCCTTGATATTTGCGCTTCATCCGATATCTTTTCATGGAAATATTCTTACGATCATTTTGAATTTTACTCTACAAAGCATTATCATTTTGACAATTTGGACGTTAATAATTTACGGATAAAATAATTTTTGAACTTGTTTTATTGAATTATTATGTCATTGTCATCATCCTCATGTTATATTATGTTATCTTCGGCTTACGTGTATAGATGAACTTAGTATGATTATGACCAGGGATCATTCGGTATAATCATGGCTTGTTATAAATGATGTGATAAAAGTCCTCAGTGGCCTGTAATGCAGTGATGGATAGTTTTTGGTATGATTATGACCAGGGGTGATTCGGTATAGTCATGACCATTGATAATTTGATGAATATCCTTGGTCGTAGTGCAGGGGTGATTCGATGATGTGGATTATTTATTAAAGCTGAGTCTCAGCTATAACAGTGATGAAAAACCTTTTAAAACCTAAAAGATAGTAGACTTTATTCTCTACTTGACTCTTTTAATGGATTGCTTATTCCGCTGCAGTTAAACTTGTTGTCTATTGTATTTTATCAGTTTAACACTGTTGAAGGCTAATGATAAATTATTTTGCATTATCTTAGTCATAATATTTCTTACTGGGCTAGTTGAGCTCACCCTTTCTTTCACTGTTCTCTTCAGGAAATGAGAACATATTCGAGACAGTCGGGGAGCGGAGTAATGGTCCGAGAGGATAGCATTAGTAGTCCTCACTATTATGTGAAATAGTGTGATAATAGTAGTAATGAGGACTCCTTTTGAGTTTATATAATATCTAGTAGACAATATTTGTATTCAAACTCACAGTTTATGTCGTATTGTACACGACAGTTATATTAGTAAGTTGTATTTGAATTTATGTACCATGTAAGTGGCGACACAAGATGGGTGACGTATACCTAATTTTGGGGGCGTCACAGGATACTTGCCTGATCTGCTGCTTACAATTCTCAACTTAGTTCTATCTTTTATACTGAAACTTATCATTAATAAGATCATTCGTTCGATTAGAATCACATATCATAACACACAACACTGCTTATTGCAGTTAGCACGTAACCTAATCACATTGCCACATACATTTCACAGTCATTACATCATAAAACAAATACATATCTGAGACACATTATGCAAGTCTAGATCGATTTCTAGAACATTAACCGATTGTGCAAGCGGCTTTATCGGGTAATTGTCGAGTCTAAGACTTTATATCATGATTCAATATCTATTTAGACTATTTAAATAATGATCGAAAACATTTTAAATGACTTACTGATAATTTTTAAACAATTATCACAATTTATCACGAATTTTCAAAACTTTCGAATCATTATTAAATAATTTAAATATCAAATAATTCTATTATCATTAATATTAAAACATTAATGCACTATTTATTCAAATATTAAAAGTCATTAATTATAACTTAAAATATTTTTAATTCATTAATATCCTTTTTAAATGATTTTTAAATAAATAAAACCATTTTTAAACTATTTATTTAATATAATTATTAAATAAATCAAATATCATTAATATTAAAACATTAATATTTTTCATGACCAAATATCAAAAGTCATATTTTATAACTTAAAATATTTTTATAATACTTTAAATGATTTTTAAAATCATTAATTTTATTTTCCATAATTAATTTAATATATTTATTAAATAACTTAAACATCATTAATATTAATTAATTAATGAAATTTCATCACAAAAGTATTAAAATTCATAGAAAATAACTTAAAATATTTTCTAACACAATAATATAATTTTTCATGATTTTTCATGAATTAAAATCATTTTAAATAATTTATTTAATATTATAATTAAATAAATAAATACCTTTTATATTCCAAAAATACTAAATATTTATGAAATATATTAAATATTTTTAAAACTAATTTTAGACATTAAAATATTTTTTCGTAATTTATTTTGTATTTTTAATAATTTAAAATAATTTTCTCTATTTTTAATCAATTTTTGGAAAATACGAAATTAAAATTAATAAAGTTTGTCGCTAAAAGCTATAAGCGTAAAAAAAGCGTCGCCTTAGGTGTTCTTGAGCCCAAGAACACTGACAGCTTCGTGTTCAAGGCCCTGACTTTGACCACTAATAAATCTGTGTTCCTGCAAGATCTGATCAATGTTAAGCTTTGATCGTGAAGTATAAATGTAGAACTAAAATTATGCACACACATCTTGGTCATACAACAACATACCAGCAAGATCTAGACTCCCAAACATCTTGTCAGAGCTGTTCTGGGTTTTCTGGGTAACCCAGAAACCCAGACAGTTTCATGGTGCTATATTGAAGGTCGATTTTTTATAGGCTCTGTTCATAACTATGTTGTTATTAAGGTTCAAGTATGTTGTCCTTATGTCAGGTAACACATATGTAACATTATTTCAGTCAGAGCACAAAAATATCGTCAGATTGAATTTGGTCAAACCTTTTCATAAACATTGTTCATACACTTTCTGGAAATTCCAGAAAAGTGTCTTTAATGATCGAGATGGACTACTTTGACCATCCGCTTCTATCGATCTGTTAATGTTTTAAGGAATAAAAGGTATAGATATAAAGTTAATATGGCGAGTGCTACAACATTTATATAACAACATCATCAAATCACTTAACTTTTGTGAGATCTGAGCTTAGAATATCTTGTCGGAACAACGAAAAATACCTTACAGGTTTGCGAGAATTCTACCCGGTCGTGGTCGATTCGGCGACCTTTGTGGTTATAAATGAAATCCATACATCATAAAACCTTGATTCGAGTTGTGGAAAAACGATCACATTATATACTACAAGTACCAACCTTCAAACAACAAAAATACATAACAGACAAAGATTAAAGTGGTCTAACATTTGACTGTCAGACTAAAAAACAAAATTTTCCAGATTTTGAAAAACTTCAATTTTGAGTGTCTAGATGTTATGGATCTAGTGAATAACAACCCAGTACATCTATTAACACCTTATTCAACAAAATTAAACATAAAAACACCAAATCCAACTTAGCATACAAGATCAAATTGTAAAATTAGTTTTATACCTTTAAGAACCAATTCTTGATTCCATGTTTCTGATTTGTTGTTGTTAATCGTGGGGCTGTATTTTGGGACTGATATACTATGTATTTTCGTGGGTGAGGATAGAGAGAGGCTTTTTTGAGCATTGGTTGTACAAATGGGCAATAATGTACACTTTTCTCTCTCTTAAATAATGAATTGATAATAATGCATAGCTTAATTAATTGAATCTGATATAAATGAGTGCTAGATGCTAAATTGGTAGGGTAGGATGTTTGCCATAATTTGCTAACAATAATGCACAATAATTCACTAATAAGACAAAAGGGTATTTTAGTAATTTCCACACCAATAATTGAATTCTACCTTTAATAATGCACAAGGGTATTTTAGACTTTTCACTTATAACCTCAAGGGCATTTTAGTCATTGGCTACAACCCTTAGGGTTTAGGGTTTAACACTTTAGTGTTTAGGGTTTAACCCTAAAGATTTAACAACTTAAATACAATAATTTAAAATTAGGGTTTTCAATAGAAATTAGGAGTTTTAAAATTAACAATTAGGGTTTCCTAATTATCGTATATCTTACTAACACAATAATTACGATTTCGAATTACAGAAATTCTAATACACAGTAAAATTCATATAACACAATTACTACCCAGTCTTATCTCATAATTGAGTTTAATAATTAGGGTTTAACAACACAATATTAGGTTATGACCTAATTTACCATAATTGATCAATCATTATCTGTCCACACATATCACGATATATATATTTATATGAAAAATTAATATACATATAATATTATATTATTATCATCATTCCTTATTCCAAAACCGGAGTTAGGGTTTATCGGACTAGTATTAGGGTTTATTAGTAACATTTAAAACTATTCTACACATTAATATTACACACACATAACATACATATCTATAACAATTCGACAAATAATAATATAATATTATTATTCTCATTCCTTGATCAAAAATCAAAATTAAGGTTTGTATTCCATATCGATTTATTCATCATATATAACATTATTAATTAAGTTAAATAATTAACTTAATTAATCGAAATAAATTTATATAATAAAATAATTATTATAATAATCTTCATCATCATTTCATATATTATTTAATAATATCAAATCATGTTTTCATGGAAAATAATTAATAAAACATTTACGCTTACAAAATTAATTCTTGTAAAAAGATAATTTGTAATAATTAATAATTCTAAAATTATTTCTAATTTTCAAGAAATAAATATATTTGCATTTATCATTCACATTACTTGACACATATTCTCATCATTAAATAAAAAAAAAACTATACATAAAATTTTTGATTTAATTTTATAGAAAATATCGGGATATTACGGACCCCCTAAACGGAATTATTATGCGATTGAGAAAAGCGACAAAAATATTTTATAAAAATAACGGCGGAAGTTTTCACAGATTATCTTGTTGAACTACTCGGTAGTAAAATTACGATGTCTGGCATTGGTTGCGTAGCAGCACAGTATTGATTATTGATGCTACGTGAGAAGTCAATCGAGTTTTCCTTATTTTATAGACCCCATTTACCTATTTTTCAAAATAATCGATAGAAATTATTTAAAGGTGGGGCCCACATGTGGGGCCCACATGTGTTGAAAAACTAATTTTGGAAATGAGGGTGGGAGAGAGTTACGTATAGGGGAGGGAATTTATATATATAAGATTGTGATGTGTGTGTATATATATAATATTATATGTGTGAGTGGAGAGTGGTGGGAGAAAAGAAAGAGTAAAAGTGATGTGTGTGAGTGGAAAATGGTGGAGGAAGTGATGTGGCTTTACAAAAGGTAATTAGTATTATATGTATATATATTTATAACATGTGTGGGTTATATATATATATATATATATATATATATATATATATATTAAAATTTTGCTTTATTCTTATTGGTTAGTTGATTGACAAATTGTGTGTGTAGGTTATATATATATGTATTATAATGTTGCTTTATTCTTATTGGTTGGTTGATTGACAAATTGGGTGGGGGTAAGTTACAAAAAAAATTTCATCTGATTGCATAACTGTTGTATTACAAGTGCCTTTCCATTCTCCAATAAATAGAAGCTCATTCCTTCATTATTTCTTATGAATTCACTGAAACTCTAGAGAGAGAAATTATAGAGAGAAATAAGAAAAATATTCTGCTACTTTCCTACTCTTATATTCAGTTTCTTTTACGGTAAGGGATATTATTTGTTGTACTCGTAAGGGGTATTATTTCTTTTGTATTCATGAAGAGAACTTCTGTTATTCTATTATTTATTATTCGGTTGGAATAACCTGTATACGCGGACTACCCTATATTTGGTGAAATTCTTACATTATTCCATTCGTTATTATTACGTTGGAATATCTTATGCATGCGTTTCTGTGGGACTGATTAAAATCTTTATTATTACATTGGAATATCACATGCATGCGTTTCACCTTGGGACTGAATTAAGATTAATTATTATTCTATTGGAATAACTCGCCTATATCGATCTGCATCGCATGCACGTGATTTCTTTTGTTATTCCATTCTTTATTATACTCGGTTGATTAAAACTTTGACTTCTATACTCCATGAAATTAGTGGAATATCCTTGATTTTTGCGCTTCATCCGATATCTTTTCATGGAAATATTCTTACGAGCATTCTTGAATTTTACTACAAAGCGGTAACATGTTGACAATTTGGACATTATCGGTTAGTAGATAAATTAATTCTTGAACTTGTTTTATTGAATTCTTATATCATTGTCATCATCCTCATGTTTATATTTTGTTAAAAGTCTATGTGGCTCTGTAGTGCGTAGATGGACTTGGTATGATTATGATGAGGATTATTCGGTATAATCATGGTAGTAATGTTACAAATGATGTGGTAAAAGTCCTCATTGGTAGTAGTACATTGATGGGCGTTGTTGGCATGATCATGACCATTAATGAATACACAAATATTCTTGGCAGTAGTGCATGGATAGTTGTGGTCGTGATACTAAAGAATATCCTTGGCCGTAGTGCAGGGGTGATTCGATGATGTGGATTATTTATTAAGCTGAGTCCCAGCGATAAAAGTGATGAAAAATATTTTAAATCATAGAAGATAATAGATTTTATTCTCTACTTGACTCTTCTAATGGATTGTTTGTTCCGTTGCAGTTAAACTTGATGTTTGTTATATTTTATCAGTTTAACACTGTTGAAAGCTAATGATAATTTATTCTGAATTATCTTAGTCATAATATTTCTTACTAGGGTAGTTGAGCTCACCCGATCTTTCACTGTTCTCTTCAGGAAATGAGAATATAGCTGGGACGAGTCGGGGAATGGAGTGATGAACCAGATGATAGTATTAGTAGTCCTCACTATTCTGTTAAATAGAGTGATAATAATTGTAATGAGGACTCCTTTTGAGTTTGTATACTCTCTAGTAGACAATATTTGTATTCAAACTCACATTTTATGTTTTGTCGTATTGTACAGGACAGTTGTATTAGTAAGTTGTATTTGAATTCTGTACCATGTATTTGGCGACTCAAGATAGGTGATGTATACCTAATTTTGGGGGCGTCACAGTTGGTATCAAAGCTTAGGGATATGATCCCTGGCTGAGATGTGAGGCAAGAACTAGGAGGGGAGAGACGCAAAATTCCTTCGCTAGTATGACCTACCTAAGTTTACTTGTTATTTAATTGGTCGGTCAGAGTATAAGGATAATATGTGATATGTTATTTAACCCTTGTTTAGTGGCAGTATTTGAAAATGGCAGCTGAAAATGTCAACAATGGAGTGAATGAGACCGTGGAGACACCTCTAATCACCAACCAGGATAATGTATTATCAGGCGAAGGAGGAATTAGAGATATCCATGTGGTGAGGGAAGAATTAATAGTTGCACCCGAGCTAGTCGCAGAGGTAGCAGCTGAGAGTGAGGAAGAAGAGGAACCTGAGGAGAATTTATTAGAAGAAATTTTTGATCAAAATGTAGAACTGCAAGATCGTATTCGTGAGTTAGAAGAATAGGTTGAAGAACGGCAAGTGGTCGTGGAACAAAGGGATGCAACAATTCAAAATTGTGTTACCCGATATGTGATGCTCGAACAAAATCACGCTTTGGCAGAGTGTAAGATATTAAAGTTAGAATATGAGATTTCAAATATAAAGGATCAGCTAAAAGAAGAAACAACTGAACGAGTGAGAATGAAGGATGAGTGGGTAAAAGCCGCACGACATGTTGATATTGTAGAAAAAGACGTTCGATCCAATAAAGTCAAAATATATGAAATGGATTTTGCTTTTTGGACAACAATTGGGAGAATCCAACATCGAATTCGGAATTACCCATGCAGAAGCGGTCAACCCCAATCCAATATGGATCGGGGAGTAATGATTCAAATCATGGATCAGGAATGTGACGAAGCAATTAAGGGTGGAATGTACTCTATAGCAAAGTCAAGTCTAGTTGGGATGGTGACGCCAAAGAATGTCCCAGACAAGCCAAAGCCGATGGTTTAAGAGAGCGTTTTTTTCATAACGAGGAACACGAATAAAATTATCACGGGTATGTTAGTCATAAACTCTTGCGAAGTCTATACCGTGTTGATCTGGGTTCTACTCACTCTTTTATTGTACCTAGTTGTGTTCAATGTTTGAAGTTAACTCAGGAGAAGTTAGACTTTGATATATCTGTTTAAACTTAGTTGGGAGAAACCTTCGTTACCTCCACTATTTATAAATCTTATTCAAATCAACACTTTCACGTTACCTGTCGATTTTATCTCTTTGAAAATACTTGCCTTTGATGTGATTTTTGGAAGCGATTGGTTAACTACTCATCATGCTTTTTCGTAAGGTTGTTAGCTTTCATACTCTTAACCAACTTTGTTATGCAAATTCAAAGTAACCAAACCACTAAAGTCGATCATTGTCATATCAAGCCATAAATAAAGAGCCCCGATCCTTTCGTTGTTAACTTTCTTGTGTGGAATGCAGAAGCCGGACTTTACGTGGCGGCGTCGTGAATGACGATGGCAAGTTGATAAGTATCAATGTGACGTGTTATCTAAGTCTTGGATGAGAGTCACAGTTTTGAATGGTATTTCTATTGTTAATAAATTTCTGGCGTATTTTTGAAGACTTCTAGCCTACCCTAGGCGTGAAATCGAATTTTGTATTGACCCCGAGTCTGAAACCCATTTCTTAAACCCTCAAATATATCTTTACTTAAAAGCGAGCGTATCACGCGCATGAAAGCGTTGGCTCGGTATGTTGAAAGATTATGATCATACCATCCAATACCATCTGAAAAAGCGAACGTGGTAGCTGATGCATTGAGTAGAAGATCATATGCAAGTACGAGTGCGATATTGTCAACGCAAAGGCCCATTTTGTGTGACTTACAAAGGATGGAGATAGAGTTAAACACTCCAGGGACCCACGTGAAGATAACAAATATACGAGTAGAATCGACTTTAATCGATAAAGTTAAAGCCGCTCAAGCTACATACTCAGAGCAGATGAATGAAGAAGGTTCAAGAGGGCGTTATTCTAGAAGCAAGAATCGACGAAGAGAGGAAATCTCAACCATCGATTTAATTGACCCATTTGAAATACTTGATCGAGTAGGAACTGTGGCTTATAGACTCATTTTACCGCCAAGTATGTCGCGTGTCCAAAACATTTTTAACGTATCGATGTTACATAAATATGTGGACGACCCGAACCACATTATTGATTTAAAACCGAACGAGATAGCGGATGATTTAACTTATGAAGATGTACCTGTTAAAATTCTGGAATATATTCTACACTTAAAGGTTATACCTCAAGAGTTAGAATCTGACAAAGTGTCCTCATCTGTTCGGCATACCAGGTACGTACGTAAATTTTGAGGGCAAAATTCCATAAGGAGGAGAGATTGTGAGATCCCAGATTTTATGAATAAAGGATTAAATTTCTCGAAATATTTTTTTTGGTGTGGATTTGATATAGTGTTATAGTTGTGGGTAGTATTTATAAATTTTGCAAAGTATGCAAGTTGTTGTATAATATTCGATTGGTGGGGAATATTCTTTTGTCGGAGAATATTAAATGCAATAGCCAGCGCAATCATTGGTGGACCCCCTAACGGAATTATTATGCGATTGAGAAAACGACAAAAATATTTTATAAAAATAACGGTGGAAGTTTTACCGTTAATACTATTGAACTACTCGGTAGTAAAAGTATAGTAATACGTGTGGTTGCATAGTAGCACACGGTATTGATTATTGATGCTTACGTGAGAAGTCAATCAGTTTTGCTTATTTTATAGACCCCCATTTACCTATTTTTCAAAATAATCGATAGAAATTATTTAAAGGTGGGGCCCGCATGTGGGGCCCACATATGGGGCCCATATGTGTTGAAAAACTGATTTTGAAAATGGGGGTGGGAGAGAGTTATGTATAGGGGAGGGAGTTTATATATATAAGATTGTGATGTGTGTGTATATATATAATATTATATGTGTGAGTGGAGAGTGGTGGAAGAAAAGAAAGAGTGAAAGTGATGTGTGTGAGTGGAAAATGGTGGAAGAAGTGAGGTGGCTTTACAAAAGGTAATTAGTATTATATGTATATATATGTTTATAACATGTGTGGGTTATATATATATAAATAAATAAATATATATATATATATATATATGTATTATAATATTTCTTTATTCTTATTGGTTGGTTGATTGACAAATTGTGTGTGTGGGTTATATATATATATATATATATATATATATGTATTATAATGTTGCTTTATTCTTATTGGTTGGTTGATTGACAAATTGGGCGGGGGTGAGTTACAAAAAAAATTCATCCGATTGCATAACTGTTGCATTACAAAGTGCCTTTCCATTCTCCTATAAATAGAAGCTCATTCCTTCATTATTTCTTACAAATTCACTGAAACTCTAGAGAGAGAAATTATAGAGAGAAATAAGAAAAAATATTCAGCTACTTCCCTACTCTTATATTCAGTTTCTTTTACGGTAAGAGATATTATTTGTTGTACTCGTAAGGGGTATTATTACTTTTGTATTCATGAAGAGAACTTCTGTTATTCCATTATTTATTATTCGATTGGAATAACTTTTGTATAAGCTGGCTACCCTATACTTGGTGAAATTCTTACATTATTCCATTCGTTATTATTACATTTGGAATATCACATGCATGCGTTTTCTGGTGGGACTGATTAAAATCTTTATTATTACATTGGAATATCACATGCATGCGTTTCTGTTGGACTGATTTTGTCTTTATTATTACATTGGAATATCACATGCATGCGTTTCGCTTTGGGACTGGTTCCGTTAATTATTATTCTGTTGGAATAACACGCTTGTCTGATCTATCGCATGCTGGTGATTTCTTTTGTTATTCCATTCTTTATTATACTCAGTTGATTAAAACTTTGACTTCTATACTCCATGAAATTAGTGGAATATCCTTGATATTTGTGCTTCATCCGATATCTTTTCATGGAAATATTCTTCCGAGCATTCTTGAATTTTACTCTACAAAGCGATATCATGTTGACAATTTGGGCGTTATCGGGCCCTAGATAAATTAATTCTTGAACTTGTTTTATTGAATTCTTATATCATTATCATCATCCTCATGTTTATATTTTGTTGAAAGTCATACGTGGCTGTAGTGCATAGATGGACTTGGTATGATTATGACGGGATTATTTGGTATAATCGTAGTAGTAATGTTACAAATGATGTGATAATTGTCCTCATTGGTAGTAGTGCATTGATGAGCGATTGTTGGCATGATCATGACCATTAATGAATACACAAATATTCTTGGCCCGTAGTGCATGGATAGTTGTGGTCATGATACTAAAGAATATCCTTGGCCGTAGTACAAGGGTGATTCGATGATGTGGATTATTTACTAAGCTGAGTTCCAGCGATAAAAGTCTTGAAAAACCTTTTAAATCGTAGAAGATAGTAGATTTTATTCTCTACTTGACTCTTTTAATGGATTGCTTGTTTCACTGCAGTTAAACTTGACGTTTGTTATATTGATCGGTTTAACCTTTGTTTAAGGCTTATGATAATTTATTACGTATTATCTTAGTCATAATATTTCTTCTTTGGGCTAGTTGAGCTCACCCGTTCTTTCCTTTATTCTCTTGTGAAATGAGAATATAAATTGGGGACGAGTCGGGAAGCGGAGTGATGAACCGGATGATAGTATTAGTTGTCCTCACTATTCTGTTAAATAGCATGATAATAATTGTAATGAGGACTCCTTTTGAGTTTGTATACTCTCTAGCAGACAGTATTTGTATTCAAACTCACAGTTTATGTTTTGTCGTATTGTACACGACAATTGTATTAGTAAGTTGTATTTGAATTCTATACCATGTATTTGGCGACTCAAGATAGGTGATGTATACCTAATTTTGGGGGCGTCACATTTAGCAACGATTTTTTGGGCAACGACTTTATAAGTCGTTGCTAAAAGTATATGTTTAGCAACGAAATTTGTCCTTCGTTGCGGTACGTATCGAGCTTTCACTTTTACAATGAAATTCATAAGTCGTTGCAAAATTTCGTTACTAATTCATTCATTGGGAAAAAAATTGGTTAGAAATTAGTTGCAAAATTTTTGGCCACTTGCTTTCCGTCATCGAGTAAGCGAAAGTTTTTTGTTGCTAAAATGGGGCTTTTAGCGACGATTTTCGAGCAAAATCGTTGCTAAAAGTTTATGTTTAGCAACGAAACTTGTCATTCGTTCTTGATTATTGTCGGGAGCTTTCATTTTTTGCAACGAAATTCATAAGTAGTTGAAAAATTTGGAAACAAAATTCGTTAGAAATTCGTTGCAAAATTTCTAACCACTTGATTTCTCCTCATCGTGGGCAACGGAAGTTTTTTTGTTACTATAATTCGTTGACTAATATGGACCACATTCATTGGCAACAATTTTTATTTTCGTTGCATATTTTATACAACTTTTTGCAACGACTATTAAAATAATAATAATAATAATATTAATAATAACCATAGTGCATTGATGGACAGTAATTGACATGATCGTGACCATTGATGAATACACGAATATCCTTGGCCCGTAGTGCATGGATAATTTGTGGTCGTGATACTAATGAATACCCTTGGCCGTAGTGCAGGGATGATGTGGATTATTTATTAAGTTGAGTCTCAGCGATAAAAGTAATGAAAAACCTTTTAAATCATAGAAGATAGTAGATTTTATTCTCTACTTGACTCTTCTAATGGATTGTTTGTTCCGCTGCAGTTAAACTTGATGTTTGTTATATTTTATCAGTTTAACACTGTTGAAAGCTAATGATAATTTATTCTGCATTATCTTAGTCATAATATTTCTTACTAGGCTAGTCGAGCTCACCCTTTTGCTTTTATTGTTCTCTTCAGGAAATGAGAACGTAGCATGGACTAGTCGGGGAACAGAGTGACGGTCCAGATGATAGCATTAGTAGTCCTCACTATTCTATGAAATGGTGTGATAATAAATGTAATGAGGACCCCATTGAGTTTGTATATTGTCTAGATAACAATATTTGTATTAAAACTCACAGCATATGTTTAGTCGTATTTTACACGACTATTGTATAATTAAGTTGTATTTGAATTTTGTACCATGTATTTGGCGACTCAAGATGGGTGATGTATACCGATTTTGGGGGCGTCACAACCTACCAAGGCTCGCAACTGTCCAAGAACATCCTAAGCTTAACAGTGGCTACTTGTTTCTATAAAGTTTGGGAGGCTCGAAACAAAAAGATTCACGGGACTTCCCTCATTCCCCCAGCAAACCTAGCCAAGGATGTCATTCATCACATCAAATTAAGACTATCTACTTGCAAATCCTTTGTTAAGGCAACCATCTGTCAATACTATTATAACTGGCTATTGTAGTCAGCTTAGTTCAAAGTTTAAGTCCTTATTTCATGCTTGTGTTTTGGCTATTATAAATGCCTTTGGCTTCAGTCCATGGTATGGTTGGGCGAGGTAGTACGGTTTAGGCGAGGTGGTTGGGTGAGCTAGCTGGGCGAGCTGGTTTGGGCATGGGCGAGCTGGGCGTTCGAAAAAACATGGGCGATGAGGTGTTGGGGGCTTCTCTTCGGCACAACTTGGTACGCTTAAGCCTGACTTGGGGCTCTTGTTAGATGCTACTTTGGTGGATGCTCTTTGGCATAGCTTGACGAGGAGGAGGTTCTGGTTGGGCGAGGTGGTTGGTCGCTCTTGCTCTTGAAAGCTGACTTAGAAATTGCTCTTGACCTTTGTGAGGAGGAGGTCTTGGGTAGGGAATTTGGTTTGGGCGTGGGCGATTCAGGACAACTTGGGCGAGGAGGTGCTGATCCTATCAGTTCAGTTTGGGCGATTCGACACAACTTGGTGAGGTGAGGCATTCATTTTGGGTGAGGTAGGGCTGATCCTATCTATTCGGCAGTTGCTACTCGCCACATGCCAGCTGCTGCTGCTCGATTTCGCTAAGTTGGGCAATTTTCATTTCTTTTGGTTTTTTTGGCTCCCATAATTGATCATTCTAGGTGCTCTTTTTCACTTGTTAGGTAGTTTAGGCTTACTGCTTGCTTCTTTTTATATGTTCATTTATTTTAAGTACTCTGTACTTTGGATTAGCTTGGTTGTTGGTCTTTAGTTGTTCCTTTGGGGGTTGTCCCATGAGGTTCTATAGTTTCTGGGGTATGCTGTAAGACCCCAAAATTTTTTTTAAATAAAAAGAAATTTCCTTTATTTATTATTTTGAAATAGTAAGGGTTGATTTGATTAATGTGGATAGTTAAGGGTTAAATATGCAAATATTTCAAAATAAGCAAGTGGTTATAAAATATTCATTTTGTGGGAATATTAGTTTGGTCGTGGAATATTAGTCTTCGTCGGGGAATATTAAATGCGGCCAGCCTTGACCATGTGTGGAGCCCATGTGAGCGATTGGATGAGGAAAGCGACAAAGTTTGGGTGGTTATAAATAACTGGCGTAGTTATTCTGAATTAAGGCTGTTGGAATACCCGGTTGGTTAAAAAATCTGATGTCTGGCGTGGTTTTTGCGATGGCACGGTATTACCGCAGTATTATTGAATTATTGATCCTTACGTAAGAAGGCACTACTCGATAATTATTACGGTAATTCTTATTCGATAGTTTATTTTATTGATTGATAATTCTTTGCGTTGGTATTTTATATTATTCTTTGTTTGATAATTGTCACTTTTATGATATTTCCCATTATCGGATCGATAATTCATATTATTTGAATAATATTATTAGATAACATTATTGGCAATGTCTAGAAAGTTACATACAGAGAGGTTTGGTCACTAATTGCGGCGCCCGATGAGGAGAGATCCTTATTGGAAAGCCCCTCTTTCTGAGGAGCGGCTTTGGTTGTCATAATTGTGATTACGTAATATTATTTGTGAATAATTAATTATTGATTCATATGATAAGGAAATATTTATTTTATATGAATATAAATGATGGATTTATTTATGTGGTTATTAATGAAGGAATTAATCTTTGAGATGTTTTATTTGTATTTTGTCGGATTGGAGGTATTAAAAGATCAAATTGGTGTTATTACGACTTTATTGTGTGAGTTATAATATTTAATCAAATAGTTGGATCGTTGTAATTTTTGGATATGTTATACATATATAAGTTGAGTATATGTCCACAAATTTTGAACCAGTTAAAAATTCACGAATGATTTGTTATGAATTTTAAGAGGTGTCTGATTAGGAAATCGGGGTTATAATTGATTTTGGTGGAAAATTCTAGAATTGAGTGGGCCCCACTTGTGGTTGGTGAAAAAAATGTCTTTGAATTTTATTTCAAATGTGGTGGGTGGCAATAGTAGCGGGTAAAGCCATCGGTGTGCGAGTCAAGTGCTGCTTGGCGGGCTAACATTTTCCTATAAATAGAGGGCTAAGTTAGAATTGAAAATCACACCAGAAACAAAGTTTTCTCTCTTTCTCTCTCTATATTATTGAGCGTATTTTGTGAGTATTTAGATACTTTGAGAGTTCTTTATTGGTACAAGTTTCATTCGGCATCACTTAGATCTTTCCTTGGAAATCTTGATTCTTTGAGGTAAGGGATATTATTTTTTTTCATAATGATATTATTTCTTGATATCATTATCTTTGAAATATTGATCTGAAGTTTTTATCAAATTTGGAACTTTTTCATGTCGGGGTTACTATTCACGAGTTTCTTATTCATGAGTTACTATTCACGAGTTACTATTCATGAGTTCTTATTCACGAGTTACTATTCACGAGTACTATTACGTAAGCGTGAAAATGTTTTTTTTGTGGAATTTCTATCTTTTGGTGTCGGAGTTACTATTCATGTATCTGACCTTTATTCACGATATCTGACACTTATTCACGTATCTGGGCACTATTCATCGAAAAATGAAAATTCTTCTTTTTCGTCCAAAATATCTATTTTGGATACTAGCTTTGATTGTATCCGTGTTTTGATCATTCTTGAATTTTACACCACTTATGATTATTTTTGAGGTATTGTTGGACATGGATAAAACAAAATACGAATCATAAATCCTTAATCCTTGTCATTTTGTTTCCTTTGGATTCGTTCTTTAAAAATATTTTCATCATCCTCGGTCTTAAATGATGATATTATTGAATATCTTTGGCACGTAGTGCAAAGATGAATGATTTCTGAAGAATATCTTTGGCACATGTAGTGCAAAAGATGAAGCGGTGTTTAAATGAACATGATAGGTGATGAATATCTTTGGCCTTTAGTGCAAAGATGAGCAGTGTTTAAATGAACATGGTATGGTGATGAATATCTTTGGCCTTTAGTGCAAAGATGAGCAGTGTTGAGATGAACATGATGGATTGATGAATATCTTTGGCTGTAGTGCAAAGATGAATATTTGATTTGAGATGAATATTGATTGATGTTACGAGGATAAAAATTGATGATGGGTATTAAATTCATAGATTATAGTAGATTTCATTCTCTACGTAACTCTTACATGAATTATTATTTCATTGCGAATATTGATCGAAACTTGTTATCTATTGTATTCTATCAGATTTTTCCTGTTGGAGACTAACGATAATTTGTTGTATATTATCTTAGTCATAATATTCTTCTTGGGCTAGTTGAGCTCACCCTTTTCCTTGTTGTTCCATTTTTCTTCTCGGGAGGCGAGAATGTAGCGAGTACTAGTCTGGGGTATGGAATGAAGGTTCTAGAGAGAGTTGTTTAGTAGTCCTCACCATTTTGTAAAATAATGAATCAATAATTATGATGGGGATTTATTTGAGTATAGATATTATACAGAAGACAATATTATATTTAAACTTCACAGTATATATTGTAAGTATTTCACACGACATTTGTATTATTGAAGTTGTAGTTTGCTTTTTTTGTACTATGTATTTGGCGACTTCGAGAATGGGTTGGATGGAATGGACCTATTTGGGGAATTAAATCGCGGTTAATATCGAGCTTAGGGATATGATCTCTGGCGGAGATCGGGGAATAGAACTAGGAGGGAGGCAGTAAATCCTTCCGCTTAGTGTGTCCTACCTAAGCTTATTTGTTGGTTGGTCGTAATATAGGGATATTATGTGATATATTGATTTCCTTAATTAACCCTTGTTTTATGGCGGTATTTGAGAATGTCATTGAAAATATTAATAGTGGAGTAAATGAGACCAGTGGAGATGCATGTACTTAATAACGAGGAGAGCGTCTGTGAAAGTGGCAATGTACCTCCTGTGAATAACACCATGAAGCGAGATGATGAGCGAGGGGATGTTTAGAAGCTTTTTGCGAGTTCATGCAAAAATCGAGACGAGGAGACTCGTGTTCAAAATCTGAGGAGGAGATGATAGCAATTCACGGGTGGTCACGACCCAAGAAGTTCAAAAGTTGGGACCACGAGGAATTTAAGGAAAGCCCGATCCGATCATGGCGGAAACATGGGTCAAATAAATTACCTAGATATTCGATGTCTTGGGATGCGGCGGAGGAACGAAGGTTCCATTCGCTACCTTTATGTTAAAAGTGGCGGTGATTCTTTGGTGGGAATACGTGAAGCGTACCCATCCATTTACTTTTCGGCGTATGTCTTGGGAGCGTTTCAAAAACTATTTAATGACAAATACTTTCACGAAAGTATTAAATCGTATGAAGGAAGTGGAGTTTATTAGGCTGGAAGCGAGAATAACATGGCGGTATCCCGATGCGGGCGAAGTTCAGCGGAGTTATCGAGTTTGCACCTCATTTGGTGGAGAATGAGGAGCGTATGCCGCGGATGTTTACGAGAGGTTTGAAAACGGCGTACGTCGGTATCTCATTTCTCATAAATTTTCTCTCTATTAGGATGTTGTCAGCGAGGCTCGGTTGTTAGAAGCGAGATAACGAAACGTTCAATGAGGGACCATAACGAGGATCATACCAAAGATAGCGGTCATCGAATAGCGATAACCGGTGGAGAAAGAAGAATACGGACAAAGGCGGTAACCACTACTGGTGGTAATCGTGGCCGTGAAAATAGAAGAAGCGAGTTGGGAGGAGATTTTAAAAAGGAGATTCAACAACGACCATGTGAAGGCGTCGGCGCCCGATGTGCAACTGGTTCAAAGGAGGAGAAAGACCATCGGTCGTATATTACAAATCTTGGGAAGAGGACATATCATTCAAAGCCCCCTAGCAGTTTAAGGTATGCTATAATTGTGGAAAAGAAGGACATATCGCTCGAGTTATGCGATATCGAAACCAGATCCGGTAGGAATGGTGACTCGAAAGGATGTCGAGAAAAAGTCAAAGTCAGCGGTTCTTGGAAGGCGTTTGTCGTGGCCGGTCAAAATGGGAGGAACACGACGAAGTTAGCGGGTTAGTTAATTATAAATTCTTGCGAAGTTTATATCTTACTAGATATCGGTTCTACCCATTCTTTTATCTCTCTTGCTTGCGCTCAGCGTTTGAACTTGACTACGGAGAAATTAGACTTTGACCTATTTATGGAGACTCCGTTAGGAGAAACTTTCATTACATTCGTTGTTTAGAAATCTTGCTTGATTGAGTTGGCACTATCACATTACACATTAACCTTATTTCTATAGAGATATTTGCTTTTGATGTGATTTTAAGGTTAACTACTCATCATGCCAAATTGATTGCTTTTGTAAGGTTGTTAGTTTTAATATTCCTAAGCAACTTTGTTATTGAATTCAAGCAATCAAACCATTGTAGTCAAACATTTTCATATCAAGCCATGAAGTCATTCGTTTATTACGGATGTCAAGTTTTCTTAGTCCGTGTTATGGATTTGAATAAAGACCGTCGATTTGAATAATATTCTGTTGTTATTGATTTTTCTGACGTATTTCTGAAGAATTTCTTGGCTTACTCCCTGAAGCGATATTAAATTTTGTATCGACTTTGAACGGTACAAAACTCATTTCTAAAATCTCATATCGAATGGCTCTATTGAACTTGAGGAGTTAAAAATTCAACTATAAATTTGATACGAGCCTTTATCTTGTGACTTCCTTTGTGGAATTCACTAAGCGGAACTCTCTGTAGGGGCGTCATATTAGATGCGATAGTAAAGCGATAGGTGTCATTGTGACGTCTTATCAAGGTTAAGATATGAGTCGCGGTTGAGAGCAACCTAAGTCGGTAATCGAAATCGTAGCTTTTACAGGCAGTTGGTTATTATCGGAGATTCGTTGAAGGATATTCTCGAATCGCTATTCCATTAATGTAGTAACTTTCGTAGAGATACAAAATTCGAATGGAAGCGAGGAATGTGGGAAGAGCTTGAAGAACTTCGAGAGGAGACTCATTTAAATACATGTTACGACCATGCCATCTGGAAAAGCGAGCGTGGTAGGCGGCGTGTTGAGTAGAAGATCATATACAAATCTGAGTACGATATTGTCAAAGACTCATTTCAGTATAATATACAAATAATAGAGATGGAGATGAAAACTCTAGGTACCACGCGTGATGATATCTGATGCGTGATGATATCTGAGTATAATCGACTTTAATCGATAAAGTTAAAAACATTCAAGCTACACCGGGTGATGAATTTGAAGAAGGAGGTGCGAAGTTGTTATTTTAAAAGCGAGAATCGGTGAGGTGAGGAAAGCTCGAACCTTGATTTATTAATCCATTTGAAATTCTCGATCGAATAGGAGCGTGGCCTATAGACTTCGTTTATACCGCCAAGTATGGCGTGTTTATAACGTTTTTCACGTATCGATGTTACGTAAATATGTGAACGACCGAACCACGTCATTGAGTTAGAAGCCGGACGAGATAAGCGAAGACTTAACGTATGAGGAGGTACTGTCAAGATCTTGTAGAGGAAAGAACATGTCCCTACGCAAGAAAGGTCATACCACAAGTTAAAGTTTTGTGGAGGAATCATCTTTATAGAGGAAATGACACGGGAATTGGAAGCGGAAATGAAAGCGAGGTATCCTCACCTTTTGAAACACAGTGCGTCACGTCGATTTCGAGGACGAAATTTCATAAGGAGGGAGGTTGTAAGACCCCAAAAATTTTTTTAAATAAAAGGAATTTCCTTTATTTATTATTTTGAAATAGTAAGGGTTGATTTGATTAATGTGGATAGTTAAGGGTTAAATATGCAAATATTTCAAAATAAGCAAGTGGTTATAAAATATTCATTTTTGTAGGGAATATTCGTTTGGTGGTGGAATATTAAATCTTTGTCGGGGAATATTAAATGCAAGCAAGTATGACCGTAATGTGGGCCCCCATGTGAAAGCGATTGGATGAGGAAAGCGACAAAGTTTGGGTGGTTATAAATAACGGCGTAGTTATTCTGAATTAAAATTTGTTGGAATACCGGTGGTTAAAATACTGATGTCTGGCGTGGTTGCTGCGGCATTGCGGTATTGCTGATATTATTGAATTATTGATCCTTACGTGAAGGCACTACTCAATAATTATTACGGTGAATTCTTATTCAATAGTTTATTTTATTGATTGATAATTCTTTGCGTTGGTATTTTATATTATTGTTGTTTGATAATTGTCATTTGCATGCGATATTTCCATTATCGGATCGATAATTCATATTATTTGAATAATATTATTAGATAACATTATTGGCGATGTCTAGAAAGTTACATCTAAGGAGAGGTTTGGTCACCTAATTTTGCGCCCGATGAGGAGAGATCCTTATTGAAAGCCCCTCTTTCACAGGGCGGCTGGTTGTCATAATTGTGATTTGTAATATTATTTGTGAATAATTAATTATTGATTCATATGATAAGGAAATATTTATTTTATATGAATATAAATGATGGATTTATTTATGTGGTTATTAATGAAGGAATTAATCTTTGAGATGTTTTATTTGTATTTTGTCGGATTGGAGGTATTAAAAGATCAAATTGGTGTTATTACTGACTTTATTGTGTGAGTTATAATATTTAATCAAATAGTTGGATCGTTGTAATTTTGGATATGTTATACATATATAAGTTGAGTATATGTCCACAAATTTTGAGCCGATTAAAAATTCACGAATGATTTGTTATGAATTTTAAGAGGTGTCGATTAGGAAATTAGGGTTAAAATTGATTTTGGTGGAAAATTCTAGAATTGAGTGGGCCCCACTTGTGGTTGGTGAAAAAATGTGCTGAATTTTATTTCAAATGTGGTGGGTGGCAATAGTAGCGAGAGTAAAAGCCATCGGTGGTGAGTCAAGAAATCTGCTTGGTAGGCTAACATTTTCTATAAGTAGAAATTTAAGTTAGAATTGAAAATCACACGAGAAACAAAGTTTTCTCTCTTTTCTCTCTATATTATTGGCGTATTTTGTGAGTATTTAGATACTTTGAGAGTTCTTTATTCGATTACAAGTTTCATTCGGCATCACTTAGATCTTTCCTTAGAAATCTTGATTCTTTGAGGTAAGGGATATTATTTTTTTCATAATGATATTATTTCTTGATATCATTATCTTTGAAATATTGATCACGAAGTTTTTATCAAATTTGGAACTTTTTCATGTCGGGGTTACTATTCATGAGTTACTATTCACGAGTTACTATTCATGAGTTACTATTCACGATTCTTATTCATGAGTTCTTATTCACGAGTTACTATTCAAAGTACTATTCATGAAAGCGTGAAAATGTTTTTTGTGGAATTTCTATCTTTTGGTGTCGGATTCTTATTCACGTATACTGCCTTTATTCACGTATCTGACACTATTCACGTATCTGGCACTTATTCATCGAAAAATGAAAATTCTTCTTTTCGTCCAAAATATCTATTTTGGATACTAGCTTTGATTGTATCCGTGTTTTGATCATTCTTGAATTTTACACCACTATGATTATTTTTGAGGTATTGTTGGACATGGATAAAACAAATACGAATCATAAATCCTTAATCCTTGTCATTTTGTTTCCTTTGGATTCGTTCTTTAAAAATATTTTCATCATCCTCGGTCTTAAATGATGATATTATTGAATATCTTTGGCACTGTAGTGCAAAGATGAATGATTCTGAAGAATATCTTGTAGTGCAAAGATGAGCGGTGTTTAAATGAACATGGCCGGTGATGAATATCTTTGGCCTTTAGTGCAAAGATGAGCAGTGTTTAAATGAACATTAGGTGATGAATATCTTTGGCCTTTAGTGCAAAAAGATGAGCAGTGTTGAGATGAACATGTATTGAGATGATTGATGAATATCTTTGGCTGTAGTGAAAAGATGAATATTTGATTTGAGATGAATATTGATTGATGTTACGAGGGGATAAAAATTGATGATGGAATACATTAAATTCATAGATTATAGTAGATTTCATTCTCTACGTAACTCTTACATGAATTATTATTTCATTGCGAATATTGATGCGAAACTTGTTGTCTATTGTATTCTATCGAGTTTTTTCCTGTTGGAGACTAACGATAATTTGTTGTATATTATCTTAGTCGTAATATTCTTTCTTGGGCTAGTTGAGCTCACCCTTTTCCTTGTTGTTCCATTTTTCTTCTCGGGAGGCGAGAATGTAGCGAAGTCTTAGTCGAGGTATGGAATGAAGGTTTAGAGAGAGTTGTTTAGTAGTCCTCACCATTTTGTAAAATAATGAATCAATAATTATGATGGGGATTTATTTGAGTATAGATATTGTCTAGAAGACAATATTATATTTAAACTCATGATATATATATGCGTATTTCACACGACATTTGTATTATTGAAGTTGTAGTTTGCTTTTGTACTTATGTATTTGGCGACTCGAGAATGGGTTGGATGGAATGGACCTATTTTGGGGTTAATCACATATGCTACTTTGCGATTGTTTAATCTTCCTTGTATAGTTTCCTCATCTATGGGCATGTCCATAGATGATGTTGCTATATGCTGGGGCTTCCCCTCTTGTCATTGTTCTTTTGTTCCTTTTATACAAACAAAATTTAGCAACAACAAAAAAGAAACAAAGATTTGGCGATGAATTCGCTAAAAGTGTTAAAATATGAAAAAATTGGTAAAAACAAGGTTTTAATCCTCTAAATTTTGTTATGTAAGTTATTTTAGGTGTTAGAAGGATTGTGTGTATATGCTATGTGACTTTAGTTAAGTTTGTAGTGTGTGGGTTATCCATGTTATCGTGAAATTGAGATTTTTGGCCTAGAACATAGGCGTGTTAGGAGTTTACATAAAGCTGCATTTACGGTGCTTTAGGCGCGTTGCTTCTTGGCCTTGCGCTTGTAGGATATAGTGAGTGTCGTAAATGGCGGTAGCCGCGCCATTGGTGATCGAGACCAGGTGTTAAGTTTATTAACATCATAACTTTGGAAATGCTAACCTAACTTATTTTATTGACCCTAAAACATGTTATAAGACATAATAACATATTATAATCACAACGTTAAAACTATAAATTATGAACTAATAAGTTGTGAGAGTTTGGAATGTGAGGTCATGAGAATTGGAATTGTTTTGCAATCACCATGCTATATAAACTATGATATAATTGAGAATTCAGTTTTGTGTTACGTGAATGAGTAGGATAATCAAGTCCTAAGTTAAGGATTATAGGCTTGATTAAAATGAAAACTAAACTAATGAAGTTAATATTAATATAACAAATTGGTATTGTGATTCTAATGGTATATGTAGGGTAATTGGCGAACGTTTATTATATTTATGTAGCTTGCACCCGAGGCAAGTTCTCTAACTTCATTCTCTTTATAATAAATGCAAGTTTCATAATTCTGATATTTGTTATTGTCTAGCGGGCTTTCTAGTTCTAAATTATCATTTTGTAAATCCTATATTAAAGTTGAGCAAGCCTATTGATTCTATCTTATGTATGGTTGAATATGTTCTTGTAACCTAATTCTTTACAGCGAGCGAGTTTCACATTTCTATTTCTTGTTATTGCTATTCAAAGCATATATTGTTTTAAAACATTGATTCAAATGAGATTGTTCTAACTCTTTTGAATATAGTACTTTGCATATATATACCATGTCTATTCCAATGTATATTGTCATCACTCAAACTTTAACTTAAATAATCGTGTTCAATTCTATAGTATCGTGTTGAACCTTCAAATAGTAAGCAAACTCTTATTGATTGAACTAATATATGATGGAATAGTGTTCTAAAATTCTAGAACCACTGATAAGCTAGTTCCGAGCTAAACTTTCTTTAGTGCAAAAATCCTAAATTCAAACTGAGATGAACAACACTAATATAGGGGATTTTGTGCGTGTTAACGTTTAGATGTTTGTGCACAATACATGGTACAAAGGGCTGATCCCTAAATCGTTAAGTAAGTGCATATATAGTCTAAATATTTATTAAGGTTTGGGTAGTAATACCTAATCACTTAGGGGACATAGTTAAGTGGTCTTAAGACCTCGGATATTAAATTCAAACTTGTTTTCTATTACATTTTTTGTGGAACAAGTTCACCATTATTCACAAGATTTGTTTTTTTGGCTAAATTTAAATGAAAAAAATGGGGATTACAAAACCGCATGGGAAAAAACCCAAGCGAAATATAAAGACATCATAGGACATGCCCTATGATGTAAAGACTATAAAAGGATACTGATGCCATCATTGAAAAGAAAAGGTTACTGATGCGTATCAAAGCATAAATAAGAAAATCGTCAAGAGCGCTTGAAACAGCTGAAACCATAGAAACCGGCTACCACGACAACCCACTAGTGGTCAAGCCCCTCTCACGAAGACCACGCTCGAAGCCCCACTCTGAAGTCCCCACCAGCCGAGCCCCTCATTGCCGAAGTCCAAGTCACAGAAGAGACCATCTGGAAAACAAAGTCATAAGGCCGAAGGCCGAAAGTGGCCGGGTTGAAAGCCGAAGCGACACCAATCAAGAGCCCTCTTGGCGAAGCCCCACTCTGAGGCGACCCTCGGTAGAAGCTTCACTCTACGAAGACCCATCCTCCAGAACCTCTGGTAGAGGCCCTCAATCTTGAAGTTCAAGCCATCCCAGGGCCCCTCTTGGTAGAAGCCCCACTCTACGAAGATAACCCACTCTAGGCTGAAGCCCCGCTCTATGAATGATCCACCCTACGAAGACCAACTCTCCGAAACCTCACTCTACGAAGACCCCTCTTGGCCAAACTCCACTCTATGAAGCCCCACTCTACTGGCCAGCTCTACTGAATGCCCCACACGGCCAAGACCCCACTCTCTGAAGGCTCCATTCTATTGAAAACCCCACTCTACATGAAGTCCCACTCTACGGTCCCAACACCAGCACTAGCAGACCACGAGCAATCCCACTCTACGAGTGCAGCTACAACACAAAAGATCTATAGTATAGTCTAGACTTGATTTTTTGAAATTTAGCATTAGAATGAAGCCCACACTTTACCAAATGAATAATATAACTTAATTAGAATCAGAAGCGAGGGGTGGAAGTATGTGAGAAAATCCTGGCATTTCTTTCGGTCCAGATTCTATAGACCACAGCAGCAAACCCAAAATGGGGAAGACTAGAGTGAAAGTTTATACATGAGCGGCTAGAGATAAAGCTAGTAATAGAAGCCCAACTCCTAATAAACCCTCTCAACCGCCTTTGCTTAAGGGGCATTATCGGAATCAAAAAGAAAAGGAGCATTCAAAGTATAAATGGTTAAAGGTTTCCCTATCATTTGAGCAAAGCACACACATAGGGTTGATATCAAGGCCAAATTGAGTTAATCTGTCAAGAGTCCGAAACCCCTTATGGAAAGCAAGCCAGAGAATAAAAGATTGACGAGGCGGCATAATCTTGTGCCAAACCAAGCTATGCCAAGACACGGTAGGCCCAGTCAGCCGAATAGAATTTTAGATAGTAGTAGCCTTTACATCCTTTGTACCATCCCAGAATAGACCATCACGGTTTGCAGAGTTACAAGGTCTAGAGTAGTCAAAAGAATTCTGAAAAACAATAACATCCTGGTGGTTCGAAGTAGGTAAGACCCACCTAGAGTTATGTATAATGCTATTCATACAAGCATAAAGACCAAGCCCAGAGTTGACAATCAGAGACGAGTGAACAGAATTTGTCAAAGGAGATTAACCAATCCATGGGTCAAACCATATGCTAGTATTAGCTCCATTTCCTATGTCATAAGATATGTGCCTATGGGCAATATCCTTGCATTGTAATACTTTCCTCTAGATCCAATAGCAGTCAGGAGGGATAGGAATAGCCCAGAAGGATTTAGACTTGAGCAGTGTAATATGAACCCATTTGGCCCAAAGAGATGGAGACAGGGGATTAATGACGTTCCAAAGATGCATCAAGATAAGCGATTTATTCCATTCCGCAAGGTTTTTTATTGCTAGACCACCCTCTGCAAAGGGAAGACAAATCTTTGTCCAAGCAACTTTAGAGCCATGTTTGTCCATGGAGGGACCCTTCCATAGAATCTAGATATGGAAGACTAAAGATCTTTCAAAAGCTCAACTGTGGGAAGGATGAAGTGAGCCCAACCAATAGGCTTGAGAGGCATGGAGGCCGACTTGATAAGTTGCATCGACCGAGGTATCTGAAAGAAACGTATTGGTCCAGGAGCTAATTTTGGTTTTGACCCTTTCAAGGAGGGGGCGACAGTCCGCAAGGCTAAGTTTCAAGGTGATCAAGGGAACCCCCAAGAATTTTGCAGGGAAAACCCCCAACCAAAAATGCAAATGGCTAAGGAGAAGATCCGATTGGGTAGGAGGAACATGGAGAGAAAACACATACTCTTTGAGGCATTGATGTGGAGACGAGCACAAGGAGAAGCTGGTCGGACCGTCTTAATATTCTTGACAGAGTCAATATCACCATGACAGAAGATAAGAATGTCATTCGCAAAGCAAAGATGGGTGATGGAAAGAGGCGCAGATCGCCAATGAAATTTGAAAGAAGCTTGCTTTGAAGTCTAGGAAAGCATAAGGGAAAAGACTTCCATAATGATGACAAAAAGTTAGGGGGATAATGGGTCACCTTGTCTAAGGCCTTTAGCCCCTTTGAAGTAACCACATAAAGCCCCATTAACCTTAATGAGGCTGGAAGTGGAGATGCAGGCTTGATCCAAAAATAAATTTGGGAGGAACTTGAAAAGTTAAGGTGCTTCTACAAAAAATCCCAAGAAACATAGTCAAAAGCTTTCCTGAGATCAATCTTCATAGCACACTTGGCTGGCCCAGAGGGTCTGTGGTAATTTCTGAAAAGTTCTTGAGCAAGAAGAATGTTGTATGACTCCAACTTTTTATAAATGAAATAGAATTTCCTCTATTTATTATTTTGAAACAGTAAGGGTTGATTTGATTAATGTGGTTAGTTATGGGTAAAATGAGCAAATATTTTAAATAAGCAAGTGATTATAAAATATTCATTGTTGTCGGGGAATATTCGTTTAGTCGTGGAATATTCTTGTTGCCGAGAATATTAAATGCGACGACCGGCGCAACCTTTTGTGGGCTCCATGCTTGAAAAACGATTGGATGAAGAAAATGACAAGTATGAGTTTTTATAAATAACGGCGTGGTTATTCTGAATTAACCTTTGTTGGAATACCGATTGGTTAAAACACACGATGTCGGTGGTGTTGCCGCGATATATCACAGTATTGCACCAATTATTGATTCTTACGTAAAAGTCACACTCAATAATTGTTACGGTAATTCTTATTGATATTTTATTTTATTGATTTAATAATTGCTACGTTGATATTTTATATTATTGTTATTTCAATAATTGTCACTACGATTTCCCATTATCAAATCAATAATTCATATTATTTTAATAATATTACTAGATAACATTATTGACAATGTACAGAAAGTTACATCAAGGAGAGGTTTGGTCACCTAATTTTGGCGTCGATAAGGAGAAATCCTTATTGGAAGCCCCCTCTTTCTTAGGAACACTTTGGTTATCGATATTGTGATTACGTAATATTATTTGTGAATAATTAATTATTGATTTATATGATATGGAAAATATTTATTTATGTGGATATAAATGGAGGAATTTTTAAAAAGTGACAATTGTTGAAAATTGATATTTTATATTTTCTGATAAAATAATTCATTTAAATATATTATTATATTTTAATAATATAATAATTGTTATATTTTTACGATGAATGTGTGATATATGAATAAATGAGGAGAAAGAGTATTTTTATTACAATAAATGTTAAAAACATGTTAAACATGTTGATGGGCCCTAATTTTTGACTGAAGTTTGATTATAGCTTGTAAAATCATCCGTATATGGATTTCGGTCAATTTCTGTTTAGAATTTGGAAAAACTTAAATTTACAAAGTTGTAGAGAATTAAATTTCCTATGGAATGGACATAAGATTTGAATTTTTCTAATAAAATGGCTATTTATTATGAATTATTGAAGTTCCAGAATAATTAATTTTTTTGGAGTTCTAAATGATTTTAATGAGAAAAACGTTTTTGTGGTTTTTTGAGAGGTGTGGCTGATGTTTGGACTAAATAAGTGTGCATATGAAGTTTAAGAAAAAAAATATTATTATTTTATTAAATTTTCTGATTTGGTGTTCTAAGCATTTTCCTATAAATAGGGTGCTTAGGTTAGAATTGAAAATTACACCAGAAACTGAAATTTTCTCTCTCTATATTAATGAGTGTATTTTTGTGAGTATTTTGATACTTTGAGTGTTGCTCTAGGTGCAAGTTCCTTTCAGCGTTATATCTGATATTCCAGCCAGAAGTACTATTCTTTTGAGGTAAGGGATGTTATTTTTTTTATAAATGATATTATTTCTTCCAATATCATTATGCTGAAATATTGATATGAATTTTATTGTCGTAATTTCCACCTTTTTGTGTCAAGGTTACTTATTCACGATACAACACTATTATTCACGATATCTCAGTCTTATTCACGAATCTGATCTTATTCATCAAAAAAAATGATATTTTCTCCTTTTTGTCCAAGATTTCTATTATGGTTACTATCTTTGATTGTATCCATGTTTTGATCTTTATTTTGAATTCTGCTTCACAATTGGTTATTATGGAGTATTTTTGAACTTGGATAAATTGTAGTACGAATCCCTAATATTTGTTCTTTTGTCTCACAGGATTCGTTTTCTTTAAGATATTTTTCATCATCTTTAGTCCTAAATGATGATATTACTGAATATCTTTGGCCTATAGTGCAAAGATGAATGATTAACTGATGAATATCTTTGGTCCGTAGTGAAAAGATGAACATGTGTTGAGATGAACATGACCAATTTGGTGATATAAATGAATATCTTTGGTGCAGTAGTGCAAAAGAGGAATATTTGATTCAAGATGTATATTGATTGATGTAAGGATAAAATAAGATGATGGATAAATCTTAAAGATATTGATGATGGATTTTATTATATTTTCCACAGCATTCTTGAATTTTACTCCACAAAGCAATATCATGTTGACAATTTGGACGTTATTGATTTATGGATAAATTAAATTATAAATCTTTAAAATTTATCTCTTGAACTTGTTTTATTGAATTATTATATCATCATCATCATCATCCTCATGCTTATATTGTGATGATGAAAGTCATCTTGGCTTACGTTCATAGATGGACTTGGTATGATTATGACCAAGGATTATTCAAGATAATCATGACCGTAATGTGATGAATGATGTGGTGAAAGTCCTCATGGCATGTAGTTCATCGATGGACGGTTGTTGGTATGATTATGACTGAGGATTATTCTAAGATAATCATGACCATCGATGATTACATGAATATCCTTCGTCGTGATGCACGGGGATGATTCGATTTTATTTATTGTCGAGTCTCAAACGATAAAGTTGATGAAAAACTTTTTAAATCATAGAAGATAGTAGATTTTATGCTCTACTTGACTCTTCTAATGGATTGCTTATTCACCGCAGTTGTTGATCTAAAACTTGTTGTCTATTATATTCTATCGTTGTTTATATCGTCAAGGCTAAGGATAATTTATTTCGCATTATCTTAGTCATAATATTTTTTATCGGGCTAGTTGAGCTCACCCTTTCTTTCATCGCTCTTCGTGAAATGAGAATATAAATTTGGGACGACTCTGAGGGGGAACAGATTGATGGTCCGAGATGGTTGTTTTAGTAGTCCTCACTATTCTATTAAATAGTGTGATAATAAATGTAATGAGGACTCCATTGAGTGTGGATATTGTCTAGATGACAATATTCTTATTAAAAACTCTTAGATTATGTTTTGTCGTATTTACACGATCGTTGTATAATTAAGTTGTATTTGAATTTTGTACCATGTATTTGGCGACTCAAGATGGGTGATGTATACCTATTTTGGGGCGCCACAGTTTGGTATCAAAGTTTAGGATATGATCCCCGGCCGAGATGTGAGACAAGAACTAGGAGGGGAGAGACGGGAATTCCTTCGCTAGTATGACCTACCTAAGTTTATTTGGTATTTAATTGGCTCACGTAGTATAGGATAATATGTGATATGTTAATTAACCCTTGTTTTGTGGCAAAGATTTGAAAATGGCATCCCAAAATGTTGAGATAAGCAATGAAGCACATGAGACCGCTGAGTCACCAACGATCAATACCCCGTGATAATGCAACAGAAGACAATAATCCTCGTGTAAACAACAACAATCGATGAAATGATGAACGATGGATGTTCAGAGGCTTTATGCAATTCATGCAACATCAAAGCAGAGCGGGCTTCCTGCTCAAAATGCGTGTGGAAACATCGACAACTCTCTTGATGGTCACCGCTAAACAGTTCAAGGAGTCGGGACCACCAGAGTTTATTGGAGAGCCAAAACCACTTAAGGTGAGACGTGGATAAAGCAGATCACCAAGATATTTGATGTTTTGGGATGCTCCGAGGAGCAAAAGGTTCCTTTGCCACCTTTATGTCACAGGAGGAGAGGCAGACATCGGTGGGAATCAGAAAGCGACTCAACCTCGCCGATCAAGATGTCTTGGGAGAAGTTCCAAGAATCGTTCAACGACAAGTACTTTCCCGAAAGTATTCATCACATGAAGGAGGTAGAGTTCATCAAGTTCGAGCAAAACAATACGACCGTGTCACAAGACGAAGCTAAGTTTGTCGAGTTGTCCCGCTTGCCATGCATCCCACTTGGTTGATAATGAGGAGAGAATGACGCGGATGTTTCTAAGAGGTTTGAAACCCGAGATACGCAATATACTTATTTCTCACAAACCGTGTTTGTATTCAGATGTTGTAAATAGGGCTCGCTTATTCGAGCGCGATAACGAGTCAACCCAACCAAGAGAGAGAAAAACCGACAAAAATGATAATAATACCAGTAGTAGCAAACCATCAAAGGTTGATGACAAACAAACGGAGGGAATCAACATGCCGTAAATGGTAACCACTTTTGGTGGTAATCATGGCCAAGATAATAAGAAGTGGAAATTTCAAGAAGAGGAGATTCAACAATGATGGAAAGACGCCAAGACCAAAGACCCGTTGTTAAGAAGGAGAACCACCAACCAGATATGTTACAAATGCGGAGGGAGGGACATATCACCCAAATCGCAGACGCGATGCAATCCAAAGCATGTTATAATTGTGGAAAGAAGGTCACCTAGCCCGATTTTGTCATGCACCAAAGTCAAGTCCAAATTGGATGGAGGCATCAAAGGCCATCCTGCACAAGACAAAACCAGAGTTCAAGGGAGAGCATTTGTCAGAACCTCCTCCAAAAAAGCGAGGAACCAAACGAGGTGATCACTTGTAAGCTAATCATAAACTCTAAATAAGTTTATACTTTATTTGATACCTGGTTCTACCCATTCTTTTATTTCTCCTACTTGCGCCAACGCTTAAATTTGACTCTAGAGAAATTAGACTTTCGATTTATCTCGTTGAAACTCCGCTGGGAGAAACCTTCATTACATCCATCGCTTATAAGTCTTGTTTGATTCAAATCTAGAAACGCACGTTACCCGTCGATCTTATTTCTTTAAAAATACTTGCATTTGACGTGATTTTAGGATTGATCGTTAACTACTCATCATGCTAAAATCGATTATTTTCGTAAGGTTGTTAGCTTTCATATTCCTAACCAACCTATTATGCTAATTCAAGCAACCAAACCATTAAAATCAATCATCATCATATCAAGCCATAAAGCTATTCGCTTATTGAAAAAATGGATGTCAAGCTTTCTTAGCTCATGTCACATGATTTAAACAAAAATACGCCGATTTGAATGATATTTCTATTGTTAATAAATTTCCGACGATTCCTCAAGAACTTCCCCGCCTACCCCAGAGCGTGAAATCGAAGTTTGTATCGACCTTGAACCCAGATAAAACCCATTTCCAAAGCCCCATATCGAATGGCTCCTATTGAACTTCGTGAGTAAAAAAACCCAACCACAGGAATTGTTAGACATCGGTTTCATTCGTCCTAAGTACGCCTCCTCGGGGTGCTCCCTGCTCTATTCGTGAAGAAGAAAGATGGAAGTATGCGATTTTGTATTGATTATCTGGAGTCGAATCATGTCACCATCAAAATAGGTACCCGTTACGCTTTCGCATCGATGACCTGTTTGACCAACTTGCAAGGAGCCAAATTCTTTTTCAAAGATCGATTCTTCGCTCGATATCATCAATTGAAGATTAAAACCGATGACATTCCAAAGATCGCTTTCGTAACTCCTAAGACGGCATTATGAATTCCTAGTCATGTCTTTTTGATCGACTAATGCCCCGCCGCCTTCATGGATATGATGAACCGAGTATTCAAGGAATATTTGATCACTTTGTGGTCGTCTTTATTGATGACATCCTCATATACTCCAAAAGCCGTGGAAGACCATGAGCAACACTTGAGGTCGACACTTCAAAAGCTTCGTGAAAACAAGCTTTATGCCAAGTCAAGAAATGTGAGTTCGCTCGAGGAAGTTGCATTCTTGGGCACGTGATATCAAATCATGGAATATCCGCTGACCAACAAAGATCAAGCAATTCAAAGTCGGGAGCAACCAAAGTCAAATGATCAAGTACGTAGCTTTTCTTTTAGCCACTTGGTTATTATTCGAGAGATTCGTAGAAGGATTTTTCTAATCGCTACTCCATTAACTCAAATTGACTCAAAAGATACAAAATTCTATTGAGCGAGGAATGTGAGAAGAGTTTTCAAGAACTCAAGAGAGACTCATTTCAAAGACTGCTCGACAATACCATCCGCCTTCGGAGGGATTTGTCATCTACAAATGATGCTTCGTGCAAAGGGTTAGGATGTGTTCTCATGCAACATGGGAAAGTCATAGCCTATGCCTCACGACAACTCAAAGAATATGAGAGGAATTATCCTACTCATGATCTAGAGTCAGCAAGCAATTGCTTTTTGTGCTTAAGATTTGGAGGCATTACCTCAGATGGAGAGAAGGTGGAGATCTATACGGATCATAAAAGCCTCAAATATTTCTTCACTCAAAAGGAACTCAACATGCATACAACGACGATGGCTTGAGCTATTGAAAGATTACGATCATACCATCCAATACCATCCCGAAAAGCTTAACGTAGAAGTCGACGATCGAGTAGTAAGATCATATACGCGTACGAAAGTGCAATATTGTCAACGCAAAGGCCCATTTTGTATGACTTACAAAGGATGGAGATAGAGTTAAAGACCTGTGGACCCATGTGATGATGGCAAAATATACGAGTAGAACCGACTTTAATCGATAAAGTTAAAGTCGCCAAGCTACTGCACCGAGTCGATGCGTATGAGGAAGAAAGTGCAAGAAGGTGCTATTCCGAAGCAAGAATCGATGAAGAAGGAATACTTGAAAGTCAACTCCTGCATTTCAGGTTCCTAACGATTCTCGACTTGAAGTATAAAATCATGATGGAGGCGCACAACACACACCTTTGTAATCCATCTCGGGAGTACCAAATGTATCGTGATCTTTCACATACATTTTGGTGGAGCAATATGAAGAGAGAGATAATGGGTTTATCTCAAGGTGTCTAACTTGTCAACGAAGTCAAGGTGGAGCATCAAGTGCCAAAAGGTCCATCAGCAACCACTTGAAATTCCGTAATGGAAGTGGGAGCACATTACCATGGATTTTGTTACATCGGTCTTCCCAAGGTTTCTCAAGGCATAGATGCGATTTGGGTCATTGTTGATAGATCGACCAAGTCCGCTTCATTTCTTACCGATACGAGAAACTTATACACTTGAACGCCTTGCTCAGTATGTACATAAACGAGATTGTAAGATTGCATGGTATGCCAAGATCCATAGTTTTCGATCGAGACCCAAGATTCACTTCAAGATTTTGGGGTTAGTTTGCAAAAAGCTATGGGCACGGATTTACGATTTAGTTTAAGATATCATCCTCAAATGGATGGGGCAATGGAAAGGACTATTCAAACTCTTCAAGATTTATTAAGACTCGTGGTCCTCGACTTCAAAGGAAGTTGGGACAAGTTCTTACCATCGTGGAGTTTTTCCTACAACAACAGTTATCAAGCAAGTATCGCATGGCTCCATTTGAGGAGGCGTCAGATGGAAGAAAGTGTCGCTCTCCAAGATGCCGGGATGAGGTGGGTGAAGCAACGTTGTTGGGACCGGAGTTGGTACGTACGATGACTATGGAAAAGATTCAAACGATCCGACAACGATAAAAACCTCACAAGATCGATAAAAGAGTTATGCCGATCTTCATCGAAAGGACGTGGAATTCAATATCGAGATCATGTGTTGTTACGTGTTGCTCCATGGAAAGGAGTTATTAGATTTGGAAAGAGAGGAAAGCTCAATCCTCGATTCATCGCCCATTTTTAATCCTCGATCGAGTAGGAACTGTGGCCTATAGACTCGCCTTACCGCCAAGTATGCGTCTCGTGTTCATAACATTTTTCACATATCTATGTTACGTAAATATGTGAAAGACCCAACCACATTATCAATTAGAACCAGACGAGATAGAGGAAGATTTAACGTATGAAGAGTTACCGTTAAAATCTTGGATAAGAAGGATCATATTCTACGCCCAAGGTTATACCTCAAGTCAAAGTTTTCATGGAGAAACCACGATGTGGAGGAAATGACCGGGAGTTAGAATCGAGATGAAGTCAAGATATCCTCACCTCTTCGATATACCTGTGTACGCATTCTAATTTCGAGGATGAAATTTCATAAGAAGGGAGGTTGTAAGACCCCAACTTTTTATGAATAAAGAATAATTTTTTTCTAAATATATTTTTGAATATTATGGTGTGGATTTGATATAATGTTATAGTCATGGGTAATATTTACAAATTTTGCAAAGTAAGCAAGTGGTTATATAATATTCGATTGGTCCTGGGAATATCATTTTAACAGGAATATTCGCGACGACAACACAATCATTGGTGGACCCCACAACAACCAAGTATTGTCGTAGTTAGAAAAACGATGTAATTATCTTTTATAAAAAAATAACGAAAAGTGTTACCGTTAAAACCGTTGAACTACCCTAGTAGTAAAAGTACAAGAATAATACTGTGGTCGCATAAGAGTAACACCAGATTGATTATCGATGCTTACGTGAGAAGTCACCAGTTATACTCAATTATGCTACTAAAGAATTGTCGATCATATCTCTCATATTATCGATTCAATTATTGTCACAAGATCATCTCGTGATAATATTTTATATTATTAAATCAATAATTGAGACGACAAAGTTATTCATATTATTATTTGCAATATCGACAATGTCTAGAAGTTCTCACAAGGAGAGGTTTGGTCACCTAATCGCGCGCCAATAAGGAGAAATCCTTATCTAAAAAGCCCCTCTTTCCGGGAACGATTCGGTTGTTAAATATCGTGAGTTATAATATTAATGATGAATAAGTTCGTGTTGATTAAAGATGAAATTGATAGTTCCATCAGGTGGGAATTATTAGTGTTAGTGGAAATCGACATTTATTTCGATAATAATTAATGTCTGGAGGTTATATCGACCAATCGTAATTAATCTGATAAATGAGCAATTAATTGCTATTAATTCACATGCTTATAACTATTTGTTCACATGTGTGTACTATTGATTCACATGATTTACTATTAGGGAGTTGGTGCAAGATTGATAATACTTGCTTGTATGACTAAATTAAAAAAAATGGAGGTATGTATGAAGGTACTATATCGTAATTAGTTTTTTCACATGATTATACTATTAAGTCACATGAATGAACTATTAATTCACATTATTTACTATTAGGGAGGTGGTGCAAGTTTGATAATACTTGCAGGACTAAATAAAAAAAATGAAGAAAAGAGGAAGGTATTATATCGTAATATTTCGAGCCCCAAAACGTGCAATTATCTAAACTATATTTTCCTATAAATAAGCTCATTCTTCTTTCATTCTCACCAATTCACTAAGTCTCACAAGAGCAATTATTATAGAGAGAATTATATAGAGAGAAAGAAGAAGAGAAGTCTGCTACCTCACTATTCCAAAGAGATCCGCTTTTCTAAGGTAAGGGTATTATTTCTTTCAGATTCATGAAGTTATTTCTTTTAATTCTTTCAGATTTGTTATTCCATTCTTTATTATTTTCTTGAATAACCTGTAAGTAAGTACCGCATACACGGTGAATTTCATTCGTTATTCCATTCTTTATTATTTCATTGAATAACTCGTCTGCAGGCGGCCTATCGCATGCCCGTGAATTCTTTTGTTATTCCATTCTTTATTATTCTCCGTTATTCCACTCGGTTTTTATTTTATTATTCATTGAATAACTCGCTCATTCTCGCTATTCTATCGACATTCTGGTGAATTCTTCCGTTATTCCATTCTTTATTATTTATTGGAATAACTCGTCATTCTACGCGGATCTATCGCACGACACGGTGAATTCTTCGTTATTTCATTCTTTATTATTATTCGTTGAATAAACTCGTCATGTGGATTATCAGATGCATGGTGAATGATCCTTCAGATTCATTCCTTATTAAATTATGGAAATGATCTGTTCTATTGTGATTACCGCACGGCGGCAAAAAATCCATTCATAGCTTCATATATTCTATTATACTCACTTGTTAAAGTTTTCGCTTCTATACTCCATGAAATTAGTAGAATATCCTCGATATTTGCGCTTCATCCAAAGATCTTTTCATGGAAATATTCTTCTCGAGCATTCTTGAATTTTACTCCACAAAGCAAAGATCATGTCGATAATTTGACGTTATCGATTTCTCGGATAAATTAAATTATAAATCTTTAAAATTTATCTTGAACTTGTTTTATTGAATTATTATGTCATTGTCATCATCCTCATGCTTATATTGTGATGAAAGTCATCTTTCGCTTACGCATGCATAGATGGACTTGGTATGATTACGACCACTGTGGATTATTTAAGATAATCATGACCGTAATGTGACGAATGATGTGGTAAAAGTCCTCATCGGGCTCAGTAGTTCATCGATGGACGCTTGTTGGTATGATTATGACTGTGGATTATTCGGTAAGATAATCACGACTATGATGATGATTACATGAATATCCTCGCCGTGATGCAGTGGATGATTCGATTTTATTTATTGTCGAGTCTCAACGATAAAGTTGATGAAAAAACTTTTAAATCATGAAGATAGTAGATTTTATGCTCTACTCGACTCTTCTAATGGATTGCTTATTCCACCGCAGCTTGTTGATCTAAAACTTGTTGTCTATTATATTCTATCGCTTGTTAACATTGTCAAGGCTAATGATAATTTATTCTCGCATTATCTTAGTCATAATATTTCATCGGGCTAGTTGAGCTCACCCCCTTTCTTTCACCGTTTCTTCAGAAATGAGAATATAGTCGGGACTAGTCTGGGAACTGATCGACTATCCGTATGATGGTTGTTTTAGTAGTCCTCACTATTCTATAAAATAGTGTGACAATAAATGTAATGAGGACTCCATCGAGTGTGGATATTGTCTAGATGACAATATTCTTATTAAAACTCTTAGATTATGTTTTGTCGTATTTTATTTAATCGTTGTATAATTAAGTTGTATTTGAATTTTGTACCATGTATTTGGCGACTCAAGATGGGTGATGTATACC